>CAJHNH020001779.1:743041-763041 GCA_905116865.2 Candidula unifasciata | reverse complement strand
TTTAGCTGGTCGAATGTCTAGAACGCTGGCTTTTGTGCAGGTTCGAACCCTCACTAAAAATATTTTTTTTCCTGAAGAGGTAAAAATACACATCATAACCTGCACAGTTTGTGGCAACTGCATTAGCCCTGCAGGAATAAATCGCCATGCTCAGAACTTTCGCATTGCCCTAAACAGTGGTGCATATCGGCAACAGACAGCAATTATCTGATGGACAATGGGGGGGGGGGGGGAAGGGGTGCATCTCTATGGCCAAACTGTTGTTGCCTTGCCCTCTGAGGGATCGTTTCACTGACATGTCGCTAGACTCACAAGTGCAAATGTTACGGAAATCCGTGGGGGTCGTCGCTAAAGCAACAGAGTTCGTGATGTGTTTGACACTCGTGGCAAGAGGCTAGCCATTCTACGGAAAGAGACTAGGCTATAAGGTATAACCATGTGCAATACTGCTGATCTATCGACCTAAACACCCCCCCCCCCCACACACACACACACACACACACACACACAGAAATCATAATCGTCGACACGCCAACCAAGGGCGGAAACGCTGCCTACATGCTGGATACACCTCTGAACATAGGCATATAATCATAACACCTTAACACCTTATGATTCATCACAGTCAAAAATACTGGTAGGGGGAGGAGGAGGAAACTGGGGAATGATGCAGGCGGTGCTACCGAATCCCGCCAAGTCAATCTGAGAGGCTGCTGTTCCGCCTGCTGGATTCCGGAATCAGGCCGTAGAAATGAGATAGATAACACGGTGGAGCGAGAAATAAGACGAAGATAGCATGCCTTCGCCTTGCAGCAAATTGGATACACATAACGGGCCTGGTCGACTCGGTGTAACGAGGGTGTAGGGGAAAAAACCTTGAGTAGGGTGCAACACCGCTGGTCTGGCAAAATTTGTGATTATCTAGGTGAATAAATGTGGTCTGTCTTCAACTCCCTCCCCCCACCCCCTTCGGAGATGTCCAGTCTAACTGTCCGTGCGTCCTTTGACTAAGCTTTTAAGTTTAAATCGACACACACTCACAAATTAAGAAGACAGACAGGCAGGCGGACGGATGGACGGAAGGGCGGACGGACGGACGGACGGACAGACAGACAGACAGATAGACTGACAGACAGACAGATAGACTGACAGACAAATATAGATAGACAGATAGGATAGACAGAGTTGCGACAAAAAGAGGTGAAGGGGAGAATGTGCTGTTAAAAAGGAAGAGACATAAGGAGTGAGAAACAAGGGGGGAAGGGGGGGGGCGAGCGAATAACTGCATAGCAAGACTACCACTTCACTAAAAAGATCTCCGACAATGCACCCTGACTACTAACAAACCTGGATGCCCATGAACACATTAGCCACGCCCCCCCCCCCCTTTACACACACACATCCACAGACGAACCCCAGACAGTTCCAAACCATCTCCTAATGGAAGACTGATTTCCACCAGCAGAATCTATTGATCACATACTCCCCACCTGAGGAGACCAGACAGTGGCCCTGGAGTGGGCGAGGAGGAGATTCACTGAAAGGACCAGCAGGGAGGCGTGGGATAAAACGTGTCAAAAGCAGCAGAGGATGATGGTTTCTTGTGCAGGGGATGATGTTTCCTGGTTGTATGCATCCATTTTATGTTTAATCTTCTGATTACAGGGCTTCGTTGAACAAAGGCTGCACATTGATCAGACTGACATTTCAGAAATGGGAAACGGACAGAAAGGAGAGAGAGAGAGAGAGAGAGAGAGAGAGAGAGAGAGAGAGAGAGAGAGAGAGAGAGAGAGAGAGAGAGAGAGAGAGAGAGAGAGATGGAGACATGTTACAGACAATGCACTGTTGTCACGGAAAAAAATCTATCTCAGCACAAAGAAAACAATTTAAACAAAAAATATTTTATTAAACTATATTGTTATTCTACTTTCTATGAACTACGTTGTTCGGTTCGCAAATGCAATATGTATGTGAGCTTTCGGAATCGTCGCTGGGTCTTAAGAGTTCGTGCTTTGTGTGATGTCCTCGGCAGACGGAGTGCTATAGTGCAAAGAGCGAATGAATCAAATGGGCGTGCCATTAGGCGTTACTTTCCATGTAAACGTTTTTCAGAACTTTACACCATACAGGAAAGGAAGATACTTATGATCACACACACACACACATACACACACAAGGTGTGTGTGAATGTGCACACGCGCGCATGTGTGTGACATCTTAAAAAGAAGAAAAAAATGTATCAATGTGAAACCTAGTTTCCGAATACTGTTGCGCCACATTGCACTGTCATCCGCAAATAGTGTGTGTGTGTGCAACATTACAGCTTAATACCCTATCTGGAAATAGTGTAAAAATCAAAGACAAAGTTCTAACCAGACAAACAAAAGTGATCTTATTAAAAGCTTATTAAAAGCTCATAATAATACATATATTTAAAAAAAAGCTTATAAAAACTGAAAGATTTGAACGAACATTAAAAAAAAAAAAAAAGTTTGTAAACAGTGTAAGATATGAACGAACATTTTAAAAAAAAGCTTGTAAACAGTGTAAGATATGAACTAACATAAAAAAAAAAAAGCTTGTAAACAGTGAAAGATATGAACTAACATTAAAAAAAAAAGCTTGTAAACAGTGAAAGATATGAACAAACATTAAAAAAAAAAAGCTTGTAAACAGTGAAAGATATGAACTAACATTTAAAAAAAGCTTGTAAACAGTGAAAGATATGAACGAACATTAAAAAAAAACAAAAGCTTGTAAACAGTGAAAGATATGAACTAACATTTAAAAAAAGCTTGTAAACAGTGAAAGATATGAACGAACATTAAAAAAAAAAGAAGCTTGTAAACAGTGAAAGATATGAACGAACATTTAAAAAAAAGCTTGTAAACAGTGAAAGATATAAACAAACAATTTAAAAAAAAGAAGCATGTAAACAGTGAAAGAAATGAACGAACCTATACCACTTCAACAATGCTCTGGTGTAATTCAATACTCAACCAGGCGGGGGCAATCACCAAGCTGCCTATCAATAACAAACCGTGACTCACGATAAGAAAAGCAAAACACACCAACTAAGACAAAGAAGGATAACCAACACTGACACAACGGGCCACCAGAAAACACGGCGGGAGCAAAGGAAAACATAAATACCCTGAGCATTAAACAAACAGGCCAGAGATCCAGCGGTGCCCCTTCCAGGCAACAGAAACAAGATCTAGTGGGACTCAGCAAATACGGCAGCGGTACAGAACACAATGATTACCCTGTCCGTGTGTGTCTGTGTGCGCGCACGCGCTTCTGTGTGTATTGCGTGTGTGCGCGCGCGCCCTATTAGGGGGCGGGTGGGGAACAGACCCTCTGCCTACATAAAGCATGTCGTAAGAGTCGACTAACTGGGAGCTTCCTTAGAAGTCAGAGTATATCTGTCTGAGAGGCAAGGAACAAACAGTCTGCATACAAATGAGTCAGATATATCAAACGTATGCGCAGACAAAACTTAGGTTCTGGAACAGGACTGCAGTCCTGAAGTGGACGAACAACCAGAACTTTAGCCAGCGTTTACAGCTGGTGAACGCAAAAAAGAAAAAGAAGAATTATATCAATACCATGCAACAAGATGCTGACTACATGACCTATCCAGTACCGATTGGTTTACAAAACTATGAGAACTGCACCATTATGTCAGACGTGCTACAGGTGTGAAAAGGGTCCTTTACTATTTTTGTTTAAGTGTTTATTAGGCCGGTTTTTTTGTCTGGTTCAGTGTTTGTGTTCAATATTTTTTTTTAAACTTAATTAAATCACTAAAACAGTAGAAACAAAATTTACTGTCTTAAATGCCCGACTTTACCATTTAGGGTCCTATGGTGATTGGGGGGGGGGGGGTGTTATGGATAAGACGAACCAGGATCAGACAGGGTCATCTTGGGTCTGAAGATTTTAGGACCTCAGTGGCTAACTCAGTCGCCATGAACTTGTTTTGAAGCACTCACTGAAGCAGGAAACTTGACGATGCACTACTATCTGTGGTTTCTGAGGCAAAGATAATGGAATAAACTCTTCTTCTTTAGCGCTCGCTTAAAAAAAATTGCGCTTAGCCTGCTCTGTAATTGTTGTTTACTGCCTGCAACTCTGCGATAGCGCCTTTCGACCCAACACATCCGATTTCAGCAAGTATTTAATTAGTGGAGTATTATGTCATGCTTGTTAAGAGGCACCGCCCCCCCCCCCCCCCCCATAAAATGGTATGTCGGAACACATGCGGGAAGATGATACAATAGTAGGACTGTACTGACTGTCAAAGAAAACAACATAGACGGCCTTAATCTGGACAATAAATGTCCGTGGAAGTCCAAATGTTGGCCATAAGGTGCAAACATCGCAGTTATACTGTTATGCAATTAAATGTGTCTCGGACGAACGTAGCAGCAGCAGCAGCAGCAGTAGTAGTAGCAGCAGCAGCAGCAGCAGCAGCAGCAGCAGCAGCAGTAGTAGTAGTAGTAGTAGTAGTAGTAGTAGTAGTAGTAGTAGTAGTAGTAGTAGTAGGAGCAGCAGCAGCAGCAGCAGCAGCAGCAGCTTTCACTGAATAATGTATATACCTTAACATTGCATCATCTCTTCAGTAGTGCCATAAACATTGCAGACACCTTTAACCTCATTTCATCTTGCCATGCCACCAGAATTACCTTACAAAACCTAACAATATATCAAGTTTCACACACCACACATCCAGCGTAGATACCAAGACTCCTTCTTCTTCTTCGTCTCTCTCTCTCTCTCTCCCCTCTCGTCCTCTCCCCCCCCCCCCCCCCCCCCCCACTTCTACCATTCTCGAGTTACCAGGGAGGGGGCGACACAGGAAACACACACACACACAAAGCCGAGTCCTGTTAGAGGGAGAACATACGAGTGTGAACCAACCGCCGGGACTTCCCAGTCGCTGCTACCCCGTTACACAGTACGTAACTCTAGAATGGGTTAGTTACGCACGCACCTAGTGCATGGTGGAGGTACTACACGCGTGTTCCGAGAACAAGGCTATGCAACACAGGTAAGTGGAGACGATGGTAGTTAAAAAAAAGACAATCAAATTTGGCGTCCTGTCAGGTCCTGGTTTTGTGTGTGCATCCGTTTTACGTCTTATTTGGGCGTAAAAACCTTTGGTTGGTATACGAATTGGTCCTGTTCACTTTTCCCGGCCCATCTACACACACCTCCTGCCCTTCCATTCATACTTTCTCAAACTCTTCTACGTCGAAGGAAGAAAAAAAAAGGGGGGGGGGGTCACGTTGTCTTCCCTCCAATTACACCAGTATCGATGCCGTGGGTTCTTATATACTTCACGACAACACAGCTTTCAACGACCCCAGAATATCTAGATCTTGCCCTAGCCCAAATCCTTCTGCCCACAGCCACAGTCTAGGTCACACGAGGGACTCTTTTTGAAGACAGCAGTACAACGTGACACCCCTCTGATCTAGGTCAGATTAACAAAGTGTGTAGATGGGCCGGAAATCGCGAACAGGTCCGCGAATTTGTCTGGAATAGACCCGTGTGCTAAAACTTGCATGGGCCAAATTTAGCCACGACACAGCGCCCTATCTTTGTTTACATCTCTCAAGACTAAGCCATGGATAGACGTCAATGACTATTCAGAGAATTAAGTATCACCCTAACAAATCCAAAACAAGCCGTAATAGCATTGTCTGGAATGACCAGGCAATTTCACATTTCCGAAACATCCATGGGAGAAGACAGTAGCAAAGTTCTTAGGACAGATTTTTAGTAACGATAAAACCTGATGAGTCTAAACCAGGTCCAAACAGCGAAAAGAGATCAGAAAGAAAAGAAAAGAAAGAAAGAAAGAAAGAAAGAAAGAAAGAAAGAAAGAAAGAAAGAAAGAAAGAAAGAAAGAGAGAGAGAGAGAGAGAGAGAGAGAGAGAGAGAGAGAGAGAGAGAAAGAAAGAAAGAAAGAAAGAAAGAAGAAAAGAAAGAAAGAAAGAAAGAAAGAAAAAGAAAGAAAAGAAAGAAAGAAAGAAAGAAAGCCAGAAAGAAAGAAAGAAAGAAAGAAAAGAAAAAAAAAAGAAGAAAGAAAGAAAGAAAGAAAGAAAGAGAAGAAAGAAAGAAGAAAGAAAAGAAAGAAAGAAAGAAAGAAAGAAAGAAAGAAAGAAAGAAAGAAAGAAAGAAAGAAAGAAAGAAAGAAAGAAAGAAAGACAGACAGACAGAAAGAAAGAAAGAAAGACAGACAGAAAGAAAGGAAAGAAATCATCAGAATTTCATAATAATGAAGTTTCATTGGAAGGGGACTCTTCAAACGTCTCCCCCTCAATCATTCTCACCACCATCTTAGTAGGCACTCGACTCTTCTCAGGAAAACAAAGTAAGGTTACATTTTTATTTATTTCAGCTAATTACTTTTCATTAAAGTGTTTATTATTACACAGTATATAAATTATTTTATATAACCCATGTTTTATATGTAAAAAAAAAAAAAAACAGAAGTAGTTTTTTTTAACCTATTTTTTATGAAAACCTTCGTCCAGCAAATGAGTTAAGTACGTATACCAAGGTTGAACTGTTGTGGCTTTCGGACAGTGGTACAAGCGCTGTACCGTGGAGGAGACTGATGTTTCACCACAGTCTACTGTCAAAGACAACGGTGGTTAAACTGCATTGCTGGGTATAGGCATTCGCAAAATTCGCTGCAAGTAGGCGCCTCACAATGTGCAGGGCTTTCCACATAAATGAATCCCTTAGTAACATAATCAGTGATTTAACACTTAGGTAATCAAAAGAGAGAAAAATATTTTTGCCGCAACTTAAAAGTCTTTTAGATGGATGATTATGTAACATAATGTCTGTGGCGCTGCCTAAGAATCTAATGTTTTTTAAAATAAAAATTAAACCGACTGACTGACGTTTAACCCCATCCGAGCATGACAACCAGCGACAAACACCCGATGATATAAAGTGCCACAGTTCGTACGAGAAACCCTGGGATACAGGTCATAGAAACCCCGTTTAACAATTTAGGTTATATTAGCGCCCCTCTATTTCCATTATTCCAGTATTTAAATGGCGCATATGTTACAACATTTTTTAAGACTTGCTGGTGAGATTTAAAAATGTAGGGGCCTCTTGGCTTTATATAGCGAAGGGCCTCGTCAAGTCGAAATCCAGCCGTGGTAAACTGTAGCCAACCTTTATTGTGGAGACGGCATACAATAAAAGAATAAGGAGCCAACTGCCGACCAAGAACAAACGGAAACTCCATCCGGCAACAGAGAAGATCCTTACACTTTTCAGGGGCGAGAATTCTGGTAGAGATTTTCCAAGGGAGAGAAGAAGAGGAGGGAAACATGTACACGCGTTGTTGATATAACGGGAATGAGAGCATAAACTATCAAACAAACGCCGGCCTCTTGTGGAGAAATGCCATAAACAAACCATTCACACACGTAAACACACTCACAACATTACACTAATCCTCCAGTTTTCTTCGACGCACAGTTAAAAACCTCCACATAAAAAGCCGGCAGAGGTGGAGAGACAGATGGGTGCATCAGTAACAGGGCGATTTTCGTGTGCCCAGGCGATTAGGCCGTTTGCCTTGCGCTGTAAGGGTCACGGGTTCGTTTTATGCAATGCGTTCATGGGTGCAATGTTTACAGAGATAAATGAGGAACATCCCTGGAACTACGGAGTGTCGTGCATTATGTGACATTCCCGGCAGCGGCTAACCGTTCTGCGGAGAGATACTGAGTCGCATGGGGATGAAACTCCATGAAGTCGATCCTGTGGAAACCCGTTCAACATTTACTAACAGGCTTCATGTGGTATCGTTAAAAACGGCAGGTGCTGGAGAGGTACTTGCGACAAAACGATTTTTCTGAAAAACTTACTTTTAATAGAATTATAATAGTAATAATAACAAAAATAATAATGTAGTATCAGAAATAACACAGAAACAAATGCGAGGGATCTACAATGGAGGGATGTATGCGAGAGAATTAAACAAAACATTATCTGGCAAAAATCTTCCTCTTCGCGTTCACCAGCTGTAAACTCTAGTGGAAAGTTCTAGTTGTTCGTCCACTTCTAGACTGCAGTCCTGTTCTAGAACCTGAGTGTTGCGTGTGCATCCGTTTGACGGATCTGACACATTTGTGTGCAGACCGCTGGTTCCTTGCCTCTCAGGCAGATGCACTTCGACTCCCAATTAGTCGACTCTTACAACATGCTTTTGGGTAGTCAGCGGGACTATTATTGTTTTCCGTATAAAAGGGCCCGGGAACCCACACGGGGGCTGACAAAAATTAAGTGGAGGAGAAGAAGATGTAGGGAGAAGAAAACGATGATGCTGGCTATGAGTCGAAAATAATTATTTAAAAAATAATACCGTTAAGGACATAGTTAGTTGCGTATCTTTTACAGGACGTTGCAGAACCAATCCCTGCGGTTTGTGTGTGTGGCTGTTGTGGTTTTTCTAGGCAAATTTACGTCCAGTAGTTTGCCACTGCTATCTGGACGGTCGACTTATCGATACCACTGTCGAAACCAACGCAGGGGGCAGAGCCCGCAGCAGGGATCAAACCCGGCGCCCAGTCATTACGAAGCGCGTTCGCAACGCCTAAGCCTCAGACGCCGACACTGTTAAGGACAACTAACACAAACACAATCAAAGATGTGAATGTGAGACAGCATCCGCGCACAACACTCCAAAGAAGAACCCCAAAAGGGCGAGGAGAAAGCCGATCCAATAAACAAACGCAGTGGTCAACTCGTGGCCAAATATTGACAGCCCACTGCAAAAACATGGACTCCCATGCACACAAACACTGGTCCTGGATGAAGCGCTGGCAGAAACTGCATCGCTGCCAAATATAGATCGTGAAAATACAGAAGAGGTGAAGGGCGGACAAGCAGCTTCGGTATATAATTTCCTGAAAGTTCTCTGGAATAATTGCATATATAAGCTTATCGCTCATCATTAAACGTGATTTTCTTCTTCATTTATTATTTAACGAATTTGATGTTTTTAATACAGATTGTACAGCGTGGCCCCAGCGACCACACCCCCCCCCCCTTTGGCGCCCCCACCCCCAAGCTTCCATTTGGTGCATCGTGCAGCTGTTAATTTGATTCGGCCATTGAAGATGGGGACGCTTCAATAGATAGCCGTTTCTTGGCGATTTTGGGTAGGGAGAGCTGGGTGAAAGGTTATGTGGCAATCAGGAATGTTATTCCGCACCGAGTGCATCTAGCGTTATTATTGCCGCTGATGATGAATATAGATGGCAATGTTGTGGCCAGCTCCGATATAATCAGGGGAAGTAGAAAGAAAAACAACGTTAGCAATTTAGCGTAGTTATCGTTCTTTTCTCGTCGTGGGGATAAGAATCTATCCCTCTCTCCTCTCTCTCTCTCTCTCTCTCTCTCTCTCTCTCTCTCTCTCTCTCTCTCTCTCTCTCTCTCTCTCTCTCTCTCTCTCTCACTCTCACTCACACACACGCTTCAAATAAATTACTAGAGATAAAAGCGCAATAACATTACATAATTACATCAGAGAGAGTAAAATGTAATTAATAGAAGGAGAATTGGAATTGAGGAGACGATAAATGTATATAGCTAACATCGAAGATGATTGCCTGTGATGGCTTCTGCATCAGGACAGAGCAACAAGGCACTCCTTAGCTTTTAGTCTCTACTCACTGTGAATGCCTCTCTCGAAATAATGAGCACTGATATCCACTCTAACGTAAGGCGTGAGTCAGAAGTAGGACTACGCATTCCAGTGTGTATGTATCAGAAAGCACTGAGTGACTTTCCACAATGTTGCCGATCGTTTTGTGATGAGGACGGCGGGCAGTTTGACGCAATTCAGTGTATTGGCATCGTTGTACTGTTGTGTATACAGAAAAAATACCACCTCTGGAAATTGTGTCTTTTCATAAGATCTTAGCTATAACACAGCACATCATAAGTGAAGAAGCTCGCCGTATCATCACTCAACCCACTGGCAACTATGAACCTCTCTTCACAACAGTCGAAAGACGGAATATTCACTCATACGGACACGTAAGAAGAGCTAATTACCTCTCGAAAACGATACTACTGGGCTTTGTTGGGGAGGGGAGAGAAAGAAGAGATAAATCAAGAAAGAACAGGATACAGATTTTGGCTGAATGGACAAGCCTCAAACATTGCATTTAGATGACAAAGTTTGTGGGGGGGGGGGGGGGGCTGATCGGACAGTAAACAGCAACTAGTGACTCAACGACACGCGGTGTTATGGGACTTTGATTATGATGATAATACCGTCATGTGATAAAATCACTTGCAATTAAGCCATATTACTGATTCACCATGAATAACTAATATAAGTGATATATGGTGATCCAAAGTCCTGACTGACAGACATGTTGTAGACACTGACATTAATAGTCTCCAGCTGATGTTTCTGTCAGCACCACCGAGGTTATTGTGAATAACAGCAGAGTCATCATAAGCAGGTGCCTTGCCATCTGGTGTGGACGATCACGCCTCTCTACAACCTGGGATCTCCACCAATATGTATTGGTCTACAATAGTCCGATGACCAGTCAGGTATCTTCTATAGCATCTGATGGTCACCAATGGGCGAAGGGATTCCACAGGAACCCCTTTTAAGACAAAAATAACACTCAATGTATTTAAATTTCTCTAAAGGATTTTATTATTATCATTCTTGTTTTAAATGTGATGTGTGCAGTGCCAACAGACCAGAAATTTTCAAGGTGCGTAAGAGTCCTAAAAAAGTATTTAGTTTTCCCCGTGTGGGTTCCGGGATGGGGATGTAGACCTATAGGCAACTTTAAACAATAACTTCAGGGTTGTAAAAGCAGGATGGTACTGAAAGAGCTGGTCGGCAGGATGCTGACCACATCACATCAAGTGCCGATTGGTTTACAAAACTGTGAGTCCAGCACCATTACAAGCATGTCATAAAAGTGGACTAATTCGGCTGTTTCTTCAAACAGTGCATATGTCTGAGAGGCAAGGAACCAACAGACTGAGTACAAATAAGCCAAATCTGTAAAATGAGTGTGCATGCACAAATTAAGTTATAGATTAAGACTCTTACAGTGCAGAATTGGGCGAAAAACCAGAATTGTCCGCCGTAGCTTACTGCCGGTGAACACGAAGAAGAAGAAGAAGAAGAAGAGGAGGAGGTGGCGGTGGAGGAGAGGGACGTGCAATTGAACCATGGACCGTTGGAATGAAAACATGGACGCCGTACCCCAGCCATTCCACCCCTCTTTACCCATCCCAACAAACAAACAAAACATAGTTTACAGTGAGCCGGCAGCCGTCAGCAACAAACAGGGTCAAGGGCAGCGGAGAGACCGAGACACGCTAGCGAGTGGAGAATCAATTGATGGCCATTCCGTGGTGTTAGGTTTTCACAGATAGTTGGCCTGGTTATGTTGCCAAAGGATGGCAGCAAATATCATTGGGCAGCCACGATGAGTCAGTACGGAAGCGTTTGTACAAACAAAAAAAAAGAAAACAGATAATAATAAGCTTGCACTTCTAATGTCTGAGTGGGGTGGGGTGGGGATAAAGAGCTGTGTTCCCCGTTGAAGTTTTGTCCCAAATTATTATTCTTTTTTATAAAAAGGCTATTTGATAGTTGGCCGATGAGGCACAGAATGCAGCGCCTGACAGCTGAAGACTCACATAAGCCATCGCAGGTAAAGAAGGGAACACATAAGACTATTCATATTTTAACAGAAAACTCGTCAAGTGGTGGCTGATGCGTTCAGCATCACGCTGGTGGCCATTACACGGTACACATTTTACACTAGGTCAATCTGGGAGCCAAGGTCAATTCTGATTTTTTTTTTTTAACCCGCCTTAGTTAGACGTCAGATCCGAGACACAAGCGTAGCATGTCAATATATATATATATATATATATATATATATATATATATATATATATATATATATATATATATATATATATATATATATATATATATATATATATATATATATATATCTTTAAAGGTGGCAGCACTCTCCCACATATCGCTGTTTTATTTATCTTAACTCTTTTCACTCCCAGCCGAACTAAACCTCTGCCTTTTGATTGTTTTCATCTTCAAGAAACACAGTCTATTCTTCTGTATATCCCCTCTCTAGTGCTGCAAATCGACTTTCTAATTGCTTGTTCATTGTTCAGCCATTTCCACCGATTTCGCGAACAATCAGCCGCCTTAACACCGCTGAAGAGGGTTCATTTTCATATTACGTATAGCACTTCAGCAAAAGCCTAAATCAGACATAAGAAACAGGCCTTGAGCAACTTCAGGAGGCTTCGTAAGTGTTTTATTTAAAAAAAAAAGGTAAAGTCGGGAGATGTGAACCAGCGTCAACGCACACGGGTTATAAACCATAAAGTGCTTTTCCACCAGTACGAACAGCTAATAAAACAACTGTACGCCTGTGTCGCCGTCTGCACGCAACTCTGTAGCTACAGCGACGTTCCTCCATTCACCCTAGTGTTCAACTCTGGTACCCATTACCTGGAGGGTGGGTGAACCCCGGGATTCGCCCGGTTTCGAACACCGGCCGTGGTCTGCAGCGATTCGCAGCTGGATTTAAAAGTGAGTCTCCTATCGACTGTGCTAACGCGGCCATAAGAGGACACCTAAGAAATAACCATCCTGGCCTTAATTATCGCTAGCTTTTCATCTTGTATAAAGTCGCTCCAATTATTCTCGGTTCCTGGCCAATCTCACTGCCAGTGAATGTTCCTGTCCAGTATGTCTCAGGTGCCTTGTGTATCCAATGTACTGTTTCTCTAACGGCCTGTACAGCCAATGTCCTCAACCGCGGTATCTTTAATTCCCCGTGTCTCTAATGCCCTGTCTCTGATGCCTCCGTATCTCCATCATCCTCGTGTCTCTTATATCCTGTGTTATTAATGTCCCGTTTATCAATTTCCTGTCGACAATGTTTAGCATCACTAATGTCTTGTGTCTCAAATGTCATGTTTTTACAATTTCCTTTATCTTTAATGTCACGTGTCTTTAATGTTATGTGTCTCAGCGTACTGTCTCCAACCTACTGTTTCTCTAATGTGATGTGTCGATAATGTCGAGTATTTCTTATTTCAGGTCTCAGATTTCCCGTGTCTCCAATACGAGGTATCTCTAATGTCATGTCTGCAATGTCTTGTATCTCTAATGCCCCGTGTCTGCAATGAGAGGTATCACTATTGTCATGTCTGCAATGCCTTGTATCTCTAAGTCCTGTGTCTCCAATGAGAGGTATCTTTAATGTCATGTCTGCAATGCCTTGTATCTCTAAGTCCTGTGTCTCCAATGAGAGGTATCTTTAATGTCATGTCTGCAATATCTTGCATCTCTAATGTCCCGTGTCTCCAATGAGAGGTATCTTTAATGTCGTGTCTGCAATATCTTGCATCTCTAATGTCCCGTGTCTGCAATGAGAGGTATCTTTAATGTCATGTCTGCAATGCCTTGTATCTCTAATGCCCCGTGTCTGCAATGAGAGGTATCTTTAATGTCATGTCTGCAATGTCTTGTATCTCTAATGCCCTGTGTCTCCAATAAGAGTTTTCACTATTGTCATGTCCAGCAATGTCTTGTATCTCTAATGCTCTGTGTCTCCAATACGAGGCATCTTTAATGTCCTGTCTGCAATGTCTTGTATCTCTAAGTCCCGTGTCTCCAATGAGAGGTATCTCTAATGTCATGTCTGCAATATCTTGCATCTCTAATGCCCCGTGTCTGCAATGAGAGGTATCTCTAATGTCATGTCTTCAATGCCTTGTATCTCTAAGTCCCGTGTCTCCAATGAGAGATATCTCTAATGTCATGTCTGCAATGTCTTGCATCTCTAATGTCCCGTGTCTCCAATGAGAGGTATCTCTAATGTCATGTCTGCAATATCTTGCATCTCTAATGTCCCGTGTCTCCAATGTCCTGCACTTTGCGCTGCTCCAGCAGTGAATCCTTTAAACAAAACACTTAACATTTCAGAACTATTATTTCTAACCCCACTGTCAAGTTTACTGTGGTCCAAGTATTTCAGCTCCCAAAACATGACACCGTTTATGAGCCAGTATTTTATAGATACTTAAGCATTAGAATGCCAGTACTCTTTTCTTTCTAACTCAAGACAACCTAAAACGAGTGCTCCGGGAAATAAAGGCGACCGGAGTGATGCTGACGATATCACATTCCAAAGTCCTCTATAACATGTCTGATGCGTCTCTCGCGTAAACAAAAAAGCCCCCCCCCCCCCCCCCTTTCCCGGCATTATTCTTAGAGGTTCCGTAGCGTTAAAATACAAAATTGAACAGCCAGGGAATTAGGCCAGGAAGCTGGCATTGACACATGATGACCACAGAGACGTTCCATGATTTATCAAATTGATCGTTCTGGTTTCTTGCCCGCCAATCGCCAGCCGGCATAACACTGCGGTCATTATCTTAAGCAAACGGTACTGTTGCTATACAAACGGCTCAAGATTGACGGCTCTCTTGGGTTCTCGCGGTGGCCACGAGTACAATTGGTCTGTATTTATTATTGTAATGCGCGGCGCTACTTGGTGATAGGCACTAGAGTGGATTGTCGGGCCAGGCTTATTCGGGTGTTTTCTATAACATGTGTGTTTACAGAGAGACGGACTGATAGAGAAATAGACAGGGCGAACAGATAGAATTATGGCAGACAGATAAGCGGACGGGCGAAGCGGGTGCCTTAGCTAGATAGGCAAGACAGGTCGTTCAGACGGGCAGAAGCAGATAACACCTCACTATGTACCTACCCGACAAGAGAGAGAGAGAGAGAGAGAGAGAGAGAGAGAGAGAGAGAGAGAGAGAGAGAGAGAGACAGAGACAGAGAGAGACAGAGACAGAGAGAGAGTCTGGTGTATGTACCATGAAAATTTACAGACAGAGATACGCCAGGATAGACAAAGAAAGGGCGGCAGAAAACTGACTCCGTGAACCATTTCATCCCCACGTGGGTTTCTGTGTTTTTAGAGAAAATAGGAACAGGCCGACTGTTTCCCTAACAAGCATGTAAAAGGGGTCGGTTAATTCACAGGGCCTGAACCCGGGATCTCCAGCACTCGATGCAAACATCATGCCTTGAGACCACTCAGCCCCCCCCCTTCCATGATGATGATAATGGTGACGATGAGGGACTTAAGAATATACATTTTTATAGGGCCAAATAAGTATACGGGCCAAATCACAGACATAGAGACCGGCAGAATAAAGCTTTAGTTAAGTGAAACTAGCCCTTAGCCGCAACAATCTGTTTGATCACCAGGTGGTTGTATCACACACGTAGATCACTGATCGACAGGGGGTAGAGATAATGATAAAAGATAGACAAACAGACAATTGGGGACAGAGAGACAGAAGAGAGGTAAGAGAGAGAAAGAGAGGAACAGACAGACGGACAGTCCAAGATATATTGGCTAGTTGCGTATCCTTTACAGCAGGAAGGTGCAGAACCAACCCCAGCAGCCCCTGGCTGTTGTGTGGTTTCTCTACTCAAATTTACGTCCAGTAGTTTGCTATTGCCCCCCTGGACGGTCGGCCCCCTGATACCGCAGCTGGGATCGAACCCGGCACCCCGGCATTACGAAGCATTCGCATCAACTTAGCCACAGAGCCGACGGAGTATGAAAACACCGTTTGATAGTTGGCCGATGGGACACACAATGCAGCACCTGACGGCTCAAGACCCACACAAACCATCTCAGGTAAAAAAAAAAAACGAACACATACCTGCCCCCCTTCCCCACAACTTTCCCCCTGTTGACTTAACGATCAAACCGCTGGCCGAGTCCTAACAGCTGGCCAGGTGTGGGACGTGTTAACGGGGCGCCGGGTACAAGTGGCAACAGAGCGTGCAATACCCCAGCTTTTACAGGGGTTTCTAGGCAAAACACAAAACATACTGGCAGTCTTTTAAAAAAAAAAAAACGGAGTCATTTTTCGTAAACGAAAGAAACAACAACTGGTGCAGCTTGTGTGTGTGTGTGTGTGTAGGGGGGTGGGGCGGGACGACGAAGCATACTCGGTAACTTTTATTATTATTATTATTAAACAGAAACTATCGGCACATACTTTGAAAATTAAAACATAATAACAAAGTGTGAATGTGTTTGTGTGCGTACGCATAAAAACAAAAACAAAACACACAGTATTGTTTTTAAAAACAAATTAGCAGTTTTTAATTAAACAAAACTTAAGAGAACATAATTCCTTTATTTTTTTTTTTTCACAAAACATAAAAACACAAAATGTTTGTTCTTAACATGCTGGCACATTTTAATTTGCGTTAATAAAACAATACTGTCACCTTTTTTTTTTTTTTTTTTGCATCGTTTAAAAAAAAAAAACACGGGCGTAGTCAGTAGAACACACCATACCAGAACAGAATTTAAAGCACAAATATAGTTGCCTTTAAAAAAAAAAAAAACATGCAAACATAAGTAAGGACATCAGCCCACATACTGACACGGTATCACGTTTTTAAAGAAAATAAAGGCAGCATAAAAAATAACTTTAAAAAAAAAAAAAAACAATGACACCTTCTGTAATACTGACACCGAAACCTTCTGTAATACTGACACTGAAACCTTCTGTAATCCTGACACCGAAACCTTCTGTAATCCTGACACCGAAACCTTCTGTAATACTGACACCTTCTGTAATACTGACACCTCCTGTAATATTAACACCTTGTCTAGATAAGAAAAACCACAAAATGCACTGACATATTGATCCAGGATTACAGCTAACCTGTTAAAACGTAACCTATCAGCTCTGAAATCGACCCGTGTTGGTTTAACGGGTACCATTTTTTTAAAATACTGCTGGCCGTATTGTGTTCATCTATGGGCGGATCAATTTCCCACATTATCTTCTGGCTGAACAGAACTGTGGCAAATGACACTGCGGTGGCTGTCAAATGCTGCCAAGAGCTGGTTCGGCAAGCGATGCCAGGAATAATACACCAGGGAGTCACGCCACAGGCTTGCCAAATGTTAAATATGATTAACTACCACAACCCTTGTACATCGCAAAATTGAATTTGCCAGTAGAATAAGTAATTACTGGAACTGGATCACATTTATCTATATAACGTGCCAAAAGAATAAGTAATTACTGGATCACATTTATCTATATAACTTGCTAGTAGAATAAGTAATTACTGGATCAAATTTATCTACATAACGTGCCAGAAGAATAAGTAATTACTGGATCACATTTAACTTTGCAACTTGTCAGTAAAGAATTACTGGATCACATTTATCTACATAACTTCCAGTAAAATAAGTAATTATTGGATCACATTTATCTATATAGCTTGCCAGTAAAATAAGTAATTACTGAATCACATTTATCTGTATAACTTGCCAGTAAAATTAGTAATTACTGGATCACATTTATCTATATAACTTGCCAGTAGAATAAGTAAATACTGGATCACATTTATCTATATAAATTGCCAGTCAAAAAAGTAATTACTGGATCATATTTATCTATATAACTTGCCAGTAAAATAAGTAAATTACAGGATCACATTTATCTATATAACTTGATAGTAGAATAAGTAATTACTGGATCGCCTTGTCAGTGAAATAAGTAATTACTGGATCACATTTATCTATATAACTTGACTGTAAAATGAGTAATTAATGGATCATATTTATCTATATAACTTGCCAGTTGAATAAGTAACTACTAGATCACATTTATCTATACAACTTGCCAGTAGAATTTTTTGAAAAAAAAAGTCTGGCTCCTTCAGGACGCGAACCCATGATCTTTTGATCCGCAGGCGGGCGTAAAAAGTAATAATACAATGAGTTTATTCATAGAACACCACTGCAATAAGTACTTTTACAACAAATGTCTCTATCGAGCCTGCTTTATAACATGTAAATTATAAATCGAGTTCATCTATCAAAGTTGTCGCTGAAATAAATAGTAATAGATCGCATTTATCTATTTTTCAAGAAACTATAGAATTTGCTAATATAAGTTTACATGATATGCCACTATATATATATATATATATATATATATATATATATATATATATATATATATATATATATATATATATATATATATATATATATATATATATATATATATATATATATATATATATAAAACGGAAATATCTACAGACTTGATAAAATAATAGGTGAATAATAAAAATGTCACATCTACCACGACCTATTGCAGTTTTTGAAAAAAGCTGAGCCGAGCCTGTTGTGCATCTACAAAGCGTGTCAATAAAATATATTTTAACAGGAAACTATTTTAACATCTTGCTATTATAATAACAAGTGAATTATACAAAGGAAATATATCTACAAAACTTGTTGATATAATAAGTGAATTATAAAACGGAAATATCTATAGAACTTAATAATATAGTAAGTCATACACAAATATCTACGAGTATGTATGTGTGTGTGTGTATTTATATGTGTGTGTTTGTGCTTACGTATGTATGTATGTGTACACATACACACACACGCACAAAAACTCCAGCTGACCCTTTCACATAATGCACCCAAAGCACACGGACTGAACTTACTTCTACTGTCTACTTCTGACAGGCTAAATATGCAGCCTTTGTGACTTATGTTTTCATGAAGATTTCTCGAGTAATAAGTAGTTTAAACGTTGAATATTTAATCATTGCCTTTTTGCACTAAAATGAATTACTAACTAACTATTGTATTAATTGGTATAACTTGCCACATAAAACCCTATTCTGTCTAACCAACATAAACACCTATAGTAATCAACCAATTAAAATATATAAATACGTGTTTTAATCAATCACCCAACGTACGTAAACATATATTTTCTTTAAACGATAAATCCAACCTAAAGAAACACGTATTTTAATCATTCAACCCGCAGAAGAAACTATTTTAATTAATCAACCAGTGACTGTAGACATATTTTATATATTTATTTGGATCCGACATTACAAGAAAACATTGTTTTACTAATAATACATTTTTAATTGACCTGCAGCAAAACCCCTTCCATTCAATAAATAACAATAGCTATACATTTGCTACATAAATTGAGACCGTTAATTAACTAACAACTGTATAAATATAAACGAACTACACCCATTCATTAATCAATTACATATGTATTGATATACATACAACCTCGCTAGCGTAGTTGGTTAAACCTGACTTCGCAGTGACAGGGTAATGAACTTCATGTGGGCTGGGTTCAAGCTCGGGGGGTAGGCAGAATAGCCACATTTTCCCCAGATTTACGGTATCTATCATAGAATCAAGGCCGAAGGGTTGCAATATCCAAAGTACAGAGCCAAACGGTTTACAACTTATGGTTTCTGGGTACTTAAAGAAAATACATACTTCACGTCCGTTCATTATCTAATAACCGTTGCATTAATATACTTTGGCTACATAAACTGCACCCAATCATTACCCAACAGTTGTATGTACACAACTATAGGAACTACGCCCAATCATTACCCAACAGTTGTATGTACACAACTATAGGAACTACACACGATCATTAGCCAACAGTTGTATGTACACAACTATAGGAACTACGCCCGATCATTACCCAACAGTTGTATGTACACAATTATAGGAACTACGCCCGATAATTATCCAACAGTTGTATGTTCACAACTATACGAACTACGCCCAATCATTACCCAACAGTTGTATGTACACAACTATAGGAACTACACCCGATCATTAGCCAACAGTTGTATGATCACAACTATAGGAACTACGCCCGATCATTACCCAACAGTTGTATGTACATAACTATAGGAACTACGCCCGATCATTAATTACCCAACAGTTGAATGTACACAACTATAGGAACTACGCCCGATCATTACCCAACAGTTGTATGTACACAACTATAGGAATTACGCCCGATCA
>CAJHNH020001779.1:660541-738041 GCA_905116865.2 Candidula unifasciata | reverse complement strand
AAACGGCTGCGGTCGCTGATCACCTATGGAAGATATTTAATCGGAAACACTTATAATTTTTTTTAATCCACACCACGGTCTATTCAAGCGGAAATTCCTTCTTGTGCCATGTTAACTTTCTACAACAGATGGCAAGGAACATCATCTTAGTACCCCTCCCCCTTCTCTCTCT
This sequence comes from Candidula unifasciata, assembly GCA_905116865.2. Taxonomy (NCBI): domain Eukaryota; kingdom Metazoa; phylum Mollusca; class Gastropoda; order Stylommatophora; family Geomitridae; genus Candidula; species Candidula unifasciata. The sequence continues at coordinate 737,869 of CAJHNH020001779.1, read as the reverse complement.
CTCTCTCTCTCTCTCTCTCTCTCTCTCTCTCTCTCTCTCACACACACACACACACACACACACACACACACACACAGAATCAATACATTAATATACTGCCTCAAACGTTATACAATATTGTATCACAAGAATAAACACAGGCATTAAAGTCGATACGCACTATTCTGCCATAAAAAAGACGTGCATGAAATCCGATCCATTAGAATAGAGCCACAAGAAACTTGTGCATGAAATTCGATGCTTCGTTTACCCATTCGAAACTTGTGCTTGAATGGTCGATACATTAGAGTACAACAATACGAAACATGTGCAACCAATGAATGAATGAGTGAATTAGGAACTGACATCCCTGCACTCGGGTCATTCCCACACGTGCTCCGTCTCCTCCTTCAGCTGCCAAAGACGTGTGTAATGACAAACGATTAATTAGATTACCACTACAGCAAACATTTGCATAAAACTTGATAAATTATTATATTACACAAAAGAACATGTGCGTGAAAGTCTATACACCATTCTAAAACCACAAATAACATGTGCATGCAAGTGGATACACAAGATTACGACAACGAAAGATGATATACTATTCTACCACTATATGAACACTGTACGAAATTCGATACAACAGAATACCACAATAAAGGAAAGTCGATATGCTTTCTAGCGTCAACCAAACATGTGCATTAAAGTCGATAGAATATTCTACAGCCAAATAAACATGTGCATGAAAGTCGATACAATATTCTACAGCCAAACAAACATGTGCATGAAAGTCGATACACCAAGTCGATACACTATTCTACCCAAAATAAACACGAGCATGAAAGTAGTTAAACTGTTCTACCCAATAACAACAAAACATATGCATGAAAGTCGATACACTATTCTATCCAATTTAAACATGTGTATGAAAAAAGATGATACACTATTCTACCAAACATAAACATGTGCATAAAAGTCCCTACATCGTTCTACCCAACACAAACATGTGTATTAAACACGTATATGAAAGGCGATACACTATTACACCCAATCTAAACAGTTATATGAAAGTCGATACACCATTCTACAAACACATGTGCATGAAAGTCGTTGCCTATTCTAACCCAACAATAAATATTTGCATGAAAGACGATACACCATTCTACCCAAAATAAACATAAGTATGAAAGGCGACAGACACACCCTTCTATAAATCATAAACAAGTGCATGAAAGTTGATACACCGTTCTACCCTACATAAACAAGTGCATGAACGTCCATACTTTATTCTTTCAACATAAAACGTGTGCATGAAAAGTCGATACACTATTCTACCTAATAAAAAAACGTGTACGAAAGACGGTGTGTGCGTGCGCGCGCGCGTGTGTGTATGGTACGTATCAGGAAAATCACCTCATCTCGTTGGGCGCGAGATTTCGCGCCGGCTCCCATTTATGCCGTGGCGGTTTCCACAGGCCGTCCTGTGTTGTAGGGTGTTAGGATATGCATGCCTTTGCCGTCTATATACACGGTGAGAAAAAGCGGCTACCGTTCGCTGGAGACCTGAGACGAAAGTGTGGAGCTCTCTTTAGCAACAGGTGACACTAAGTAAAACCCCCCCCCCCCCCCCCCAATCCCAGCGATTGTTCAACTAGTTTTCTTCTCTGTCAACTGGGTCTCTTGTGCGACCGTCACTGGTTTGAGTAGGTTTGAACAACGGAACATCATAGCACAAGGGTAGTAATCCACAAGTGAACCGTTCTACTTCTAACTCAAGCCTGAGTTCTAAGAATCTCAGCGCAATGCACGAATTCCGTAGCATCGGCAATATCCTGAAATTGGGTCACGTCAGCAAGTAAGGCCACAGTGATAGCGATGACGAGCGAACGCACAACGCAGATAATACACACAGTGCCAGGCCGATCACACCGTGGAAGATAGAAGGTGCTGACCGCTCATAACATGATATATAAAGCTAAGAACGCTGAAAACAACTAAACATGACACCCCTAGAACATAGGGCAAACTGTGGCAAACTCGCGCTCAACGAGATGAGGTGATTTTTGTGAAATGTACCAGCCATCCTTTAGAAGCACGTTCAAGACCATTTCTAAGTAGAACTGGGGAATGCAGGTGTCTCTGAGAGTGAGTTGTGTTTGCTTTTGGCCTAGAATTTAAAAAAATATGGCTCGTGCATCTCTCTCTCTCTCTCTCTCTCTCTCTCTCTCTCTCTCTCTCTCTATATATATATATATATATATATATATTATATATATATATATATATATATATATATATATATATATATATATATATATATATATATATATATATATAGGCTATATATATTAAGGCTGTACCGAATAGTGATTTTCACTATTCGGCCGAATACGAATAGTGGGACCAACTATTCGGCTGAATACGAATACGAATAGTTGTCATCATCATCATCATCATCAGGTGCCTTGCTGACTAGCGTGGGCGATCATGCCTCTCCACAACCTGTGATTTCCTGCAACATGTATCAGTTCGTGTGCCGACACACCTCCATGCCATGCAACAAGACTGTAAAAAATCTTCTCTCGTTGTCTTTCTCTATCCCTCCTTCTACAAATCTTTTAAGTGGTCACCACATGTTCCAATTTCCCTCTTCTCATAACATCCTTCTGATGTCTGTGGTTAGTTGTCTTCGGGCTCCCGCCTCTTTCAAAACCTTTGTTCGCTCAGCCGTTCGTTCGATGTAATTTAAACGCACCTCCATATTCTCGTTAGCAATATCTTAAAATCTGATTTGGGCGAAGAACACCCTGGAAGAACGAAAAATGCTTGATCTCTCTCTCTCTCTCTCTCTCTCTCTCTCTCTCTCTCTCTCTCTCTCTCTCTCTCTCTCTCTCTCTCTCTCTCTCTCTCTCTCTCTCTCTCTCTCTCTCTCTTTCTCTCTCTCTGTCACACACACACACACACAAACACACACACACAAGCAACAACAAAACAGAACGCATTGCCTTTAAATTAAAGTGCTTGCGAATGTAACCACTATTCGTGTTCGGCCCGACCGCAACTATTCGGCCGAATACCGAATAGTTATTAGGTCCACTATTCGGCCCCGAAGCGAATACGAAGCGAATATTCGGTACAACCCTAATATATATATTTATATATATATCCACTTTCAACTCACCACCCCCACCTCTGTATGCATGTGTATTTATCTACTTGAGCTAACATTCTATACTTGTGCCGACAAACATGTCGAGCTATAATGTGACGTCAGTGTGACCCTCTTCCTTCTTTCGTCTCTTATCCCCATATGAAACACACAAAGGCCCTTAACAAACTCACCCCTAAGTCATCGTATTTATTATTTGCGATCGCAAGCACTTACCCTATCTCTTCTTCATCTTTTTAACTTCGCTTTCTAGCTCCCTTCAAGGTGTGTTTGGTCTACCGTTAATACTATGCAAATGTGGGTTCTAATGTAAAGACAATCGAGTTGTTTTATTTTCTGACAACCGCAAAACCAGGCCAAGCTCGAGAGACCCGGTGATAAACAAACAAACACAACCCTACGAGGTATTACCACTTGCTGGTGTACAGATGCCGAGCCCAGGGCCGAGGCAGACAACCAGTGAAGAGTATTTGATTTAAGCATTCGAGTTGTTGCTTCACGAGCTCATACTTCTTAGATAAATATTTTCAGGCTTGTACACGGGATCATGTCCTTGACGTCGCCTTTGGTTTATCTGTGCCGAAGGGATAGTAACAGCGAAGCAGACCTCTCTTGACTCGCAGAAAGTCGAGAGCTTTGAAGTTTACTTATAGGGGCATGCTGGGTTTTTGAGAGACGTGAAAATGGCTAGCTAACAAATGATGACAACAGAGGTGACTGCAACTATAGTTGCAGTCAAACTATAGTGCGTTTCAAATCTCATGCAGTTACACCAAATATCTTGAAAAATTGTACGGATCAACATGAATTTTTTGCATGCGACCTTGGCTTTCACATGTCCTATGATTCTATACTTTACAATTGTGCAGATGCTGCTGTTTTCTTAAAGCAGCGAATTTCTTTGATCTTTATTCGGGTAAAAATTTCGACACCCTTAAAACTAGAAAATAAGGTGACTGACACGGGTAAAGATTGTTTGCCAATTAGTTTACATTTGCAGCGATGCGTGGTGATTATTTTGACAGTGATTATTTTGAAAGCTTATTCCCCACTAAATGATAAATCCGCACTCACAAGAGATTTATGCTTGAGATGACCACATGACAGTGAGACGCCGACACTCGTGCCAATGTGATGTTTTTTAAAAATTCCCTGTATGCAATTTACTGAAGTTACTGTAAGCACGCTGACTGTTTGCTGTGAATTGTTGTCTGGTTTTTTTTTTTTTTTTTTTTTGCTGCAAATAAGGCAAACTGAAAAAAGAAAATGTTTGTTTACATTTTTTTATATATATACTTAGAATTATTTAGAGGCCGCTGTCAAATGTCAACAATGTAAACTGAGTTACTAAGTAACCTATTTTTAAAGCTGGCTAGAACTTCTGGAACGCACTATACTACCAAGAGGTCAATCAACATAATTATGACTTAGAAGCTTGAGGGAGGGAGAGAAGTAACAACGCACGCATGGACGCCGCACGCACGCATGCGCACGCGCACACACAAACACAATGACCCACACAAGAAAAAGACGTTTCGGCCAGAGCCGCACTTGACACAAACCACAGTAGCAATAAGGAGCACATCAGTGTTGCCACTTTGGATGTTTTACATCCAGATTTAGATGTTTTCCTTGCATTTAGATGGCGTTTGACGTTTAGATGTTAGATATTTTTCTAGATGTTTTTCATTTGGAGTAAATTAATGAAATCTAACCTAAGAAACAGGATAAAAACTGACCTTTTAAATGCTATCTTGACAATAAAATGCGGCCTGATAAGAGTAGGAAAAGGCTGTTCCACTTATCGGCTCCCTGATTGGGCATTAAAAGAAATTGGAACAGCTAAAGCAAACCATTTTGGATCTGAAGCTTCAACTGCATCATCCAAGCTAAGTTTATCCTGTGGATCTTGTAAAGCAGACTTCGGTAAAGATGAGGACATGATTCTATAGGGTAAGTCCTGTTACTTGATTAATTCACAATATGTAATTTGTGACTCTTTCCATTTGGATGTTTTTTCTAGATGATTTCCACGCAAATTTAGATATTTTTTGACTCCGTTTTGAATGTTTTTTGTCAAAGAAAAGTGGCAAAACTGGGGCACATTATCATAGTCGCCTGTCCTGACACAAGGAGGTCAGGTCAATAACAAGAATATAGGAAAATAAACAAAGCGATGTGGAACCAATAAATTAAATGAAAGAGCGGTGGAGTAAACAAAGAGAACAGTAACAATGACTCAGGAGTAACAGGCGTGGTAATCGACATGTTGGTGAAAACAACAGTGGCAGTAACGTTGCATGAAAGCAATAACTCGGCACCCCCGTGTAGGTTCCAGGGCCCTATTATAGGGAAAACAAGAATAGACCCACTACCTACCTAAAAGCATGTCGTAAGAGTCGACTAATTGGGAGCTTCCTTCAAAGTCAGAGTGCATCTGCCTAAGAGGCAAGGAACCAACAGTCTGCACACAAATGTGTCAGATCTGTCAAACGGATGCACACGCAAAACTCAGGTTCTGGAACAGGACTGCAGACCAGAAGTAGATGAACAATCCTAACTTTCCACTAGAGTTTACAGCTGGTGAACGCAAAGAAGGAGAAGAAGAACTCGGCAGCTTCAGTCGGGAATTCCTCTTAAATCTGCACCTGTGAACGGAAATTTGCGCCTGTGAAAGAAACCCAAGACCTCATCTCAGCTCGACCATTTTTCGCCTTGAAGACCCTCAATAAGCAAGCAGACCGAAATGAAACATACAGCCAGAGCCGGTGCACCAAGACACCGGTTGAGGAGACACTGGTGTAGTAGTGCACTGGCGGGGAACAAGAATATCAAGGTCGGAGACGGAGATAGAAATCAGAAAAAACAGACAAGTGTAGAAAACAAACACGCGGGGCACGCCAGGCAAGTGTCACAACAAGCTGACAGGCGCGGGAACAACGGGTCGGGAAACACAGCGGCGGTGACTTCAAGGGGATGTGGGTATAACCACATACAGCGTGGAGGATTGGTGGTGGGTATACAAGCAGGCAGCAGACAGAGAGAGAGACAGACAGACAGACAGGCAGACAGACAGAGAGACAGACAGAGAGACAGACAGACAGACAGACAGACAGACAGACAGACAGACAGACAGACAGACAGACAGACAGACAGACAGACAGACAGACAGACAGACAGACAGACAGACAGACAGACAGACAGACAGACAGACAGACAGACAGACAGACAGACAGACAGACAGATAGATAGATAGATAGATAGATAGATAGATAGATAGATAGATAGATAGATAGATAGATAGATAGATAGATAGATAGATAGATAGAGACAAAGAAGGGGGGGGGGGAGTACATTCAGGTTAGTTGCGTATCCCTTACAGAACGTTGCAGAACCAACCCCAACAGCCCCTGGCTGTTGTGTGGTTTCTCTAGGCAAATTTACGTCCAGTAGTTCGCCATTGCCTCTGGACGGTCGGCTTTCCTAATACCACTGTCGAAACCAACGCAAAGCGCATGGCAAGCAGCTGGGATCGAACCCGGCATCCCGGCATTACAAAGCGTTCGCATCGACCACGGCAACAGACTACCAGTTTCGAGAAGCCCCACCTGCCTCTCACTGCCTGAGCCTGTCACCGAGGGCACCATCTGCTGGCGAGAGTGCTGGTGCTAAACCTGGATAAAAATACTAACCACGGCGTGGAGTCACTGACATTCCTTCCACGTAAAGCGTAATGTAAGTACAAATCACGTTCCAACATGGTCGAACTCTATGGTTCTCAATATCAGACACAAAGGCAGCCTCGTAATATTTATGTCGGGATGGAATAATCGCTTCTTGAACCATCCAGGTTTGGGGTCTTATCGGCGACGAAACCTGTAGCTGACCACATACAGTACACGTTGGATAACGAAACAAGTGCCGCCACAGACACCTACTATGATGGCAGGCAGTCATCACAGAAACCTTCAGCTCTTGCTTGCAGAGACATCAAAACATCCAGCGTGTGGCTTGTTTTCGAGCGTAACAACAACGGCAGCAGTAACGCCAACAACTGCGTTGGGCACTGTAAAATAATCCAGTTAAAATGGGTAGCATTTGTTCGTCTTTCCAGGCGAGAGTTGTCGGCTGTGCTATAGAAAGGCAATGGAATCAACGGCGATGGCGTTAGGAGGAATCCAAAAGCACCAAGCCTGTACAGTATTAAGAGAAGGTGTTGCTTGTGCAGCATGGTTCATCTTCTCATCCTGTTTTTTTATTAACACCAAAGAAAAGGTAATACCAACACGTTTTGAATAAAACATGCCACAGAAGCTGCTGGATCAGAAGAGCAGAACTTTGCATGTCCACCTACCGGATCTTACCTGCCAGACAAGCAGTCATTAAACTGCCTGGTCTGCCTATTGTGAAATTCAGTTTTCCTGTAATTCCTCGCCCTATGACTGACTGACTGGCTCTCTCTCTCCTTCTCTCTCTCTCTCTCTCTCTCTCTCACACACACACACACACACACACACACACACACACACATACATAAACATGAAGGGGTTCAGATTCAGACCAAAAATGAGTGCTAGAAAAATGTCACACGAAGTGCAGACTGACGGCTTGATACTGGCTACATCAGTCATCAAGAGCTGATTAGTCTGAAACAAATACTGGCGAACTAGTCAGTAGAAAAAAAAAGTAGTTAATTAACAAATATTCTGACAGTCACCTAATAATTTAGTGCATGTCCAGTAAAAAATGTCGCATTTATGTTCTAAGTACAGCAGTTCGTTATTGCCTTCTGAATGTTTAGAGGTTTATAATATTGTCAAAGTCAGCAAAACGCGATATATACATACACATGTGCTTATGTGTGTGTGTGTGTGCGCGCGTGTATACTGTTGGTATTATGTACATACCCAGATTAACCATTAGACCCACAAAGCACGTGCTTAGGGCATCACAAAGATAGGGAGCGTTACACAAATATCAGTAGCCTTGGAGTTGAGCGTCTACTTTTTCAACTGATGTATATTTACAAATCTCATTAGAACAACAATGCAACAAGCAGGCTGGATGTCTGATCTCTATTATGTGTAGAAACATCTATTAAACAAGACTTGTCTGAGCATCTGATAAAAACATAAGCAATGTGTTTTTTAAAGTGGGAGACAACTTTTTCAAATATAAAGTGGTAGCATTCAAAACAGAGACCTTGGACAGCCAAAAAAGAGCAACCAAGAGTTTTTGAAAGAGGCTGGAGCCCGAAGGCAACTTATCACAGACATCAGAAGGAGACAGTCATCATTTTTCGGCCATGTTATGAGAAAAGGGAAAATAGAACATGTTGAGACCACTGGAAAGATCTGTGGAAGAGGGGATAGAGGAAGACAACGAGAGAAGATTCTTGACAGTCTTGTTGCATGGCATGGAGGTCTGTCGGCACACAAGCTGATACATGCTGCAGGAGATCGTGGATTATGGAGAGGCATGATCGCCCACGTTAGTCAGCAAGGCACTGTAAGTTTTATTTAATTTCGATAAAGTTTTATGGTTTATTATTGGTTATGTTACATTATATTGATATGGGGGCATCAGTGTCGTCTTAACACAGTGGTTCTCAACCTTTCTAATGAAGCGACCCTTTAATACAGTTCCTCATGATGTGGCGACCCACAATTATAGCATTATTTTCGTTGCTACTTCATAACTTCAGTGAATATGTGTTTTCCGATGGTCTTTGGCGACCCCCGTGACAGGACCGCTGTCTTAACATATGAGCCAGCTGGGCACTTGCCCGGGGACCCACGCGCACAGGGCTCCATGCAAATCTGTGTATGTCAAGTGACCATTTACATTTCGTACCAAAGAGTGGTTGTCATAGAAGCCCCAAAGCACTAGTCTACACAGGGGCCCATAATGCCGTTACGACAGCTCGGTGGCAAGGAGGAGGGAAAGAGAGCACCAACATATTTTAAATGCTTAGGACATCAGAGGTTCTTAATCCGATCCTGAACAAGAGGCACGTAGTGAACAAAACGTTATTCATGGCATAACTGTTCCATCGACATATTTCAACCCTCGCCACAAGCCTATGCAGCACGAAGGTTTTCAAGAGAGAAGATTAAAGAAATGTCTTGCCAAGCCACGACAGACTCGAAGTTTGGCCATCTGAAAGGTAAACAAAGCAACAGGAAGTAGGCAGAGCAGTGTCTCCTGTCTGTCGGCAACGGTTGCGTCATCGCCTTTCCGCCATCTGGAACCCAACAAGCAAGGAGGCTCATCTGTCGTTTTCAAATAAACACTGGTGGTGCTTGAGTGATCAAGGACAAGAGGCGGCGCCGAGGGCTAAACGAAGCTGGAGTGGTGCGCTGAGGGAAAAAAAATCTTTCAACTAAATAAATGAACACGATAATGATTAGTGAGGATTATCATCACAGCACCACAGACAGCTCCATACGTGCCCCGGTCGCCTGCTCAATAGCTTAACAAGCGTAAAACGACTGACAAAGTCTGGCCTGTTAATAAAAAAGCTTGTGTCCTTTTTGAAATTCTCATCTCTTGCGGTCCCATTTTATCAGGAGGTTGCACTCCCATTCCAGAAGCCAGGACAGAGATAAGTGGTCACACCGTTAGCGTATGCGTCTTTGCTATATGTGCCATGTATAGAATCAATGTCATCGTTTCTATTTAGCACGGGGCCATCCTTACCAAACACAGCATCCATCAGATAATCTGCACGCTCGTTTCTTCGAAGACCAGGCAGAACCGGCACAAAGGTCAGACTAGTCCTTTGTGCTGTGATTAGTGAAACAATCCATTTAGTCTGACGAAACCCATCAGACTAAATGGATTGTACTTGGAATTACCATGAATCTGCAATCACAGTGGGCAGGGTGGGGGACACGTCGGATTTGCACAAGTACGGGGGTTTCGCATATAAGCGGTAGCATGATTGTTCGGGATACTTGTTATCAAACAAAGATCAGACTGTTGTCTCAAAATATAAGTTTTAAAAAAACACCACACAACGCAAAATCTAGACCACTATTATGACTGTGTTGTACAAGCTGATAAGCAAATACAAGACTTTATGTTATATACTTGCACACATCGAGGCACTGTACACAGTTGCAGAAGTGGTTTTGGAGCAGGATGTGTTGGTGGATGATTAGGAGTGGCAGCAGCAGTAGCAATGGTGGTGATGGGGACAGACAAAGGAGAAGAGGAGGACAAACACAGCTCCTTATCAAAAATATCGTAAAAACTAATTAAGAGTTTGCTGACATCGGATGTGTTGGACTAAAAGTCGCAGAGATTATAGCTTGGCTGTAAACCACAACGTGCTAAACGCAGCTTTAAGGGGGGGGGGGGAAGAAGAAGAAGGCAAAGAATAAGAAGGCAAAGAAGAACAAAGCAAAGAAGAAGAAGAAGAAGAAGAAGAAGAAGAAGAAGAAGAAGAAGAAGAAGAAGAAGAAGAAGAAGAAGAAGAAGAAGAAGAAGAAAAAGAAGAAAAAGAAGAAAAAGAAGAAAAAGAAGAAGAAGAAGAAGAAGAAGAAAAAGAAGAAAAAGAAGAAAAAGAAGAAAAAGAAGAAGAAGAAGGCAAAGAAGAAGGCAAAGAAGAAGAAGAAGAAGAAGGCAAAGAAGAAGAAGGCAAAGAAGAAGAAGAAGAAGAAGGAAGAAGAAAGAAGAAGAAGAAGAAGAAGAAGAAGAAGAAGAAGAAGAAGAAGAAGAAGAAGAAGAAAAAGAAGAAGAAGAAGAAGAAGAAGAAGAAGAAGAAGAAGAAGAAGAAGAAGAAGAAGAAGAAGAAGAAGAAGAAGAAGAAGAAGAAGAAGAAGAAGAAGAAGAAGAAGAAGAAGAAGAAGAAGAAGAAGAAGAAGAAGAAGAAGAAGAAGAAGAAGAAGAAGAAGAAGAAGAAGAAGAAGAAGAAGAAGAAGAAGAAGAAGAAAAGAAGAAGAAGAAGAAGAAGAAAGAAGAAGAAGAGAAGAAGAAGAAGAAGAAAGAAGAAGAAGAAGAAGAAGAAGAAGAAGAAGAAGAAGAAGAAGAAGAAGAAGAAGAAGAAGAAGAAGAAGAAGAAGAAGAAGAAAGAAGAAGAAGAAGAAGAAGAAGAAGAAGAAGAAGAAGAAGAAGAAGAAGAAGAAGAAGAAGAAGAAGAAGAAGAAGAAGAAGAAGAAGAAGAAGAAGAAGAAGAAGAAGAAGAAGAAGAAGAAGAAGAAGAAGAAGAAGAAGAAGAAGAAGAAGAAGAAGAAGAAGAAGAAGAAGAAGAAGAAGAAGAAGAAGAAGAAAAAGATATCACTACCATAACTACAACAAACAAACCCAGTGTTGATGTAGACGTGTGTTGTGAAGTCCTGACGTACGTGGTAAGTCACAACAAGAACAGAATCTGTGTGCTTTCTCCAGGGCTGGCCCAAGCCAGCTGCAAATATTTTATCCACGGACATCTACGGGCTGTCGGTGTGACAGCAGCCAGGGACTTGACCTCTCTTTTTGTGCCTATGTTTCGGCTGGAACTAGAGCTCTGCTACTGGAGCATGGTTTTAAAGACGCCGGATAAAGAAAAAAACATACGCATAAATAATGTTTCGACACGATCTGTATCAACGAATTAAACAAGCAGTAGAGTCGAGAGAACTGACCTTCATTGCCCTCGATTATATCCCATATGGCTCTCTCCCCCCCCCCCTCTCTCTCTCTCTCTCTCTCTCCATAGAACGAATAGCTGACTAACGACAGTATCGTATAATTACGAACTCAGAAGCTCCGGCGACGATCCCTAGAGATCTCTGTAAAAAATTTCGTCAGCGAATCGAACGGCGCAGTAGTAGTAGTAGTAGTAGTAGTAGTAGTAGTAGTAGTAGTAGTAGTAGTAGTAGTAGTAGTAGTAGTAGTAGTAGTAGTAGTAGTAGTAGTAGTAGTAGCAGCAGCAGTAGTAGTAGTAGGAGTAGTAGTGGTAGTAGTAGTAGTAGTAGTAGTAGTAGTAGTAGTAGTAGTAGTAGTAGTAGTAGTAGTAGTAGTAGTAGTAGTAGTAGTAGTAGTAGTAGTAGTGGTGGTGGTGGTGGTGGTGGTGGTGGTAGTGGCGTAGCAGCAGCAGCAGCAGCAGCAGGAGGAGGATGAAGAGGAAGAGTAGTAGTAGTAGTAGTAGTAGTAGTAGTAGTAGTAGTAGTAGTAGTAGTAGTAGTAGTAGTAGTAGTAGTAGTAGTAGTAGTAGTAGTAGTAGTAGTAGTAGTAGTAGTAGTAGTAGTAGTAGTAGTAGTAGATTTTTTACCTCACTAGGACATCACACAAGCGATAAACATCCGATGACACAAAGTGCCACCATGTGGTTGAGGATCAGCCGTGGAGAGGTCCCAGAAACGGCGTTCAGCCATATTTATGGTCGGGCTATATTGCGGCCTCTGGCAAGAGCCAGAGTAGGGCTTCAAATAACGAAAATTGCATCTCACAAGGATAAATGGTGGTCGTGAAATGAATCCACGACCTACATAGTGTGAGGCACATAGCTTGACCTTATGACAACTGAAAAGGTAATAAAGCTGCGAAAATTATGTTAAGAACAGCAGATCAAAAGTAAGAAGAATTTAAGACCACTAGCGGTGTTGACATGCTGATATTCTCTCAACTTACCTCTTCATTCTTATGATTGATGATACCATTAGGACCTGTAAAGAGAAGACAAAGAAGTACTCAGTAGGGTACTGGAAGATGAGTCCAATCAGTATATCAGAGCTGGCATCTGCAGACGATGTGGCCCTGATAGCTAAATCAGAAGCACATCTTCAGTCCAACTTACTTGTCTGGAAGGAAGAGCTTGAGAATGCAGGAATGACTATCAGTATCTCCAAAACTAAAACCACAGTGATCTCAAGTGAGGAGAAGAAACATCAGATCATGATGGGACAGCATGCACTGCAGCAGGTTAACCAGTTCAAACACCTTGGAGTTGTATTAAACCGAAACAGAGGCTACACGAAAAGCAGCTGCTGGGAGACTCTTCCAGGCCATAAACCAAGGGCTTTTTATTTTTTTAAAGAGAAGTTGGCAAGAGGACGAAAATAGCTGTTTATCGCTCACAGAAGCCAGCTTCAGGCCTCACAAATAAGATATCTGAGAAAGGTGATCCAAGTGACAAGAAGGGACAAAGTCTGCAATTAGACAATACGTCAAGATCTTGATACCCAGTCCTTACAAACCCGAGTGGACTGGTCACAGTTACGATGGTTTGGACATGTATGCAAAATGGGCGAAAATGGGCCACCACTGCAGGCATGGGAGGCTAAGAACCAAGGAACGAGAACTCCTAAGCGCCCCAGGGTCCACAGGGAAGACAACATCCGACAGTCCCTAACTGACAGAGGACTTGAAAAAAAAAAAAAAAAACAGAAAGAAAACTGCTAAAAGAGATGTCTGGCGATTTCTCTGGCAAACCTCTACTTCCTATGGTAGAAGAGGAGCGACTAAGAGAAAAGATAAAAGGTGATAACAGCTTTCTAAGCCAGAACAAAATATGGAACTCTTAAAGTATTACATAGTTGTAAAACCAAGTTAGGTATATTTAATTTCAATGCCAATTCAACATACACTAACATATGCCGCAGAGCACCTAGAGACATAGGACGAAAATTAAATGCAAGCAAATAAGATAAATACATGACAATGGCTGGTATCAACAGCTACAATGAATAGAACATGGCGCTATACAAGGTACATCCTAGGGAAAACCGAACAGGGAATCACCAAACAGGTACTGAAATGGGAAACATAAGGATGATAAGGCCAAAACAACAACAAAAAACCTCAGACTAACGTTGATCAGGCAGGCCAAACGTGCTGGACTGCAGTCTATGCAGAAACTTAAAAAAAAAAATTCCAAGGCACCGGATCAAGGACTGATTTAGACTTGATGAGGCCCTGAGATATATGAAGCCCTGAGGCATCTACCGTTTTAAATTACACCAGCTTTCCTCAGAAAACTAAAATATATAGGCTTTTTAAATATACGGATAAAGGAAGTATACCGTTGTTTAATTTTTATTTTAAAGCAATAATAAATAATATGTTTGCAACATAATAGGCATTATGTTATAATTCCACAACAGGCCCTAAGCTATAACTTACAACATTTTCTCCTTGATTCCCCAAATACAAATTCCTTGATTTGTGTAATTTAAAGAGGACTATTTTGAGGCCCCTGCCGATTGTGATGCCCTAATCTGTAGCTTCTTTAGCTTATATATAAACCCAGCACTAGATAGATACAGAAGAGACGGCGAGTAGGTATTAAAGAACAAGATGACGATGGAAACAAATAGAGAATCAACCCTGACAGATTGCTAAACGGGAAAGTCAGGCCACTGTGGGGACTAAGTTCTTTTGACTTCTTGGTGGTGGTTAATGAAAACATTCGATTATATTGAAGGAGGGGGGGGAGAATCGTCACGCTGTGTTGTAGTTTGAGGCAAGTCTGTGATATCGGCTCAATCTGCAGGATTTGCAGACGACAGTGCAGCGCAGGAAGCAACTGCAGACAGGGGCTGACTGCAAGCGAAGGAAGAAGGAAGATCAGAACCAGCAGACTACGACACCCCTACAAAAAACCGACACCGCAAACATCAGTGCGTAATTAAAAACAAAATTAGCCAGCTGACGGTTTCATAAACACGCCCGCTTCTGTTTTATGACATCCTCACGCGATAGCGATCAGCAGACCCAGACCTCTCATTGCCCTGCATTCAACTCGCAGACACCCCTCCCCCTTTTCTTGATACGACTACATACACTAACAGCGACGAGAGCGGTTCTTAAAAGGTCCCACGATGACTGTGACTGTGACTACAAGATGTGTAAGAACTGCGGTTTCAACATACGTTAGTCTACCCACAGAAAATAGGTCACGTTCAATTGACAGCTTTCTTGGACTGGTCTTACCTGCTGGGGGTTACGGGTGTGCCGCTCTGTTGTTTGCTATCTGTGTTGTCTTGCATTTACGTTTTTATTCCAGAAAGAGAATGTCTGTGACATAGATTTTATCACTCTCTTAAGGGGTTGTGTGTTAGACCCAGTTTGTCCATGTTTTTATAGTGTTAAAAGCGCTGGAATGCTGAAATATAGAAGACGCGATATCAACAGCATTTGTGAACACCCCCGTCACTTTGTGTGAAGGTCGGGTGTCTCAAGGTCGACTAATCATAGAGAGCGAGGCTGAAGGTCGACAAATCAGAAGTGAGGTAGTGTGTAGCAGTGTTTGAAAAAAAAAAAGGGGGGGGGGATTATCGACTATCTTTAATTTTACGGAACTACGAAATGTTCATCTGCATATGTTTAAGCACACGGCATTATTATTACAGGGCAGTAAATAAGAAATGGAAACTTTAAACTAATAATATACAATAATAACGAGTCAGTTAACTGGCTGCCGGCCCGAAAGACTAGGATTCGAATCCCTATCAAGGCGAATTTTAAAATAAAATATCCCTGGCTCCCATGTGCACCCAGCCTAAACGTTATCTTATTGTCCGTATCACATCCTAACACATCAGTCCAACCCATGTGTGCTCCATCCTCGGATGTAGCAGCCAGCTCTTGTTTAACGTACCCAGTAGGAATGGACTGGTATATATCTTCTTTCTTTGTCTTGCAACTGGTTTCTTCATGCCTGTCCTAGTTTAATACACATTTCCAAATTGCTGGTTACTGTTTCCGACGCCTTCCTCTCAAAGTGTCCAGAACGCAGCGCATTCCGTATGACTGTCTTGTCCATACTTCTTCATTCACCAATCACTTCAGACATGACCAGCCTGTGGCTCTTTTATCCTTTCACGCCGGCACATCCCGATCAGAGCTGTTGAAGCTGCTACTTTCTCCCAAGTCTGATACTATTTTACCCTTGCAGAGCAAAAATGTACTTCTGGTAGCTCACTTGATGTTTTAGTAGGTTTTATAAATTGTTATTAAATATTCTAGATTGTTGTAATTTACGCTGGATCCAATAAATGTCAAACGAGGATTAATTGGTATGCCATTAGTTACAAAATTTCACAGCTTAATCAAAGAAGAACATTAAAAACGCTAAAATAACACCATAAACATTCGGGTTACCATTTCAGAAGAAAATGTGGAGATGAAAATCGCTTTTCTTTAGCATCAAATTTATGCTTAACCCCAGTTCTTTGCAGCTGCAGAAAGAGTTTTCTCTCTCTGCTTAACAATATCATAATTTTTTTAAAGCCCTGCTGTGAAGACTGCAGCAATAAACGCATTGATGAGATTAAAGTTATTGCTCCCGGATATTAACTGCACCAACTGGAGGCCGCCTTAAAACTGGTACCTTCTGGTGTGTTTTGGTATATGTTTTCAACGAACTAGTCCCAAAAGAAAAATGTTGGCAAGCCTGGCACCAGTATGTACAGATAAAATACTTTCTTAAGGCGGGACTTCTGGATATTGTCAACCCATTCTAGTCGCAGTCTGCCAGTTTTGATCTTCTTAAACATGCTAATCATTGGTATTTAAATGCGTATCCTTTACAGGACGTTGCAGAACCAAGCCCAGCATTTGTTGTCTGTGGTTTTTCTAAGCAAGTTTACGTCCAGTTTACATCCAGTAGTTTGCCACTGCTTTCAGTACGGTCGGCTTCTCGATACCATTGTCGAAACCAACGCAGGGCGCGCAGCTGAGATCGAACCCAGCACCCCGATATTACGAAGCGTGTTCGCAACGCCTCAGCCTAATCAATGGTAGGTTGGTAAATACTCCCCTCTAGGATTGCTGTCCGTACAATTACCCCATTCGGTATCAAGCAATTTACCATGCCTTTGCTGAACTTTAAATATATTATGCAGTTTTCTGAACTCTCCAAGGCACATCTAATTTTTACGTTTCCTCAAACTGCTCAGATTGTTGCATCGCTAACTGTTGCTTTAACACCCCCACCCCCCCCCTCTCTCTCTCTCTCTCTCTCTCACACACACACACACACCTTTTCCCCATCCACTGTCTTCTTAACAGGCACGTCGTATAAGGCGACTAATTAGGGGAGTTTATGTCTAAGTCGGAGTGCATTTGCCTGAGAGGCCAGGAGCCAACAATCTGCAGGTTAATTAACCAGCTATCTTCTTCTTCGCGTTCACCGGCTGCGGAATCCGGCGGAAAGTTCTGGTTGTTCGTCCATCTCTAGACTGTAGCCTTGTTCCAGAGCCTGAGTGTTGCATGCACATCTATGTTACATATCTGTGTTATCTGTATGCAGCATGCTTGTTCATTGTGTCTCTGGCAGATGCACTTTGAAGGAAGCTCCCAATAAGTCGACTCTCACGACATGCCTGTTGAGGGGGCAATGGGTCTATTCTTGTTTTCCACTACAATGGGGCTTCGGAACCCACAAGGAGAAAGTTGTCTTATGTTAAATGTAGTTCCACAGTTGCAGTACCGAGGGGGTGAAGTTCAATCCCACCAGGACCGCGCAGCGAGCGGCAAACCCCCGGTGATACAAAGTGCCACTATTCGGATGAGAATTCCCCCCCCCCCCCCGCCGAATACAACACCTAAAAACCCATTCAACCGTTATGTTATATTAGAGCCCCACGCTACAGCCAGGATGGGGCTTTAAACTAACCCCCCAAAAAATGCTTCTCATATTGGGGCGAGGTTATACGGTTGCGATACCCAAATTAGGGATGCGCCCATGACGACTAGCTGTGTTCTTTGTTTCGAAAAAAGAAATTTAAGGAAATATCATCGACCGTATTTATTTGGAAAAAAAACTGGCCTATTTTTAAAAAAAAAGCAGGGGGGGGGGGAAGGGGTGTCGAGCGTTCAATGGACGATGCGACAATGATGTGACAAGGGTCTTTGCCATTATAACACCAAGTCACGTCAAGAATGCTACGACCAGGCGCAAGTTTAGGAATCACTAAGCAAGTAGATCCAGCAGTAGCGAGCGATGTGTCGGAGACAAGATGGATTGGTGGCGAGCGGCACATGGAATGGCGCCCCAGACATAGTGAGTCTCAAAGTGGACTGTACCGGTCATATTCGCCATTACCAGGATAAACACTATATACGTATTGATTTCTGGTTACAGTATGTGATATATTGCTGGTATACTCGGGAGGCTTCCAGAGACAGTCGCGAATGTAAGGGCCGACCCGGTCGCAGTCGAGTGTGTAAGTCGCCGTGAAGAGACGAGGAATTATTGTCTTTGCTTTGTTTTGCTCTGATGCTGCTGCTAGTTTGGTTCTTCTTCTTCTTTTTAATCATCGACCATTTCATTCTCCATCTGGGCATACGCCGTCCGCCAATTCACGATGATCTGCACTGTCTTTGCACTCTCATGCCCGATCATGACAGACCTTGCTAATGATCACGCCGTGCTTTCAGGGCATCAGGTTCCATTATGAAGTGGTAGATAATGCTTTCGATTCGTGTTGTCTGCTGTGCCCTTCTGCCATTACTTCTTTCTTCTACATCTTTTTGTTTCTTCTTCTTCTTCTTCTTCGCGTTCACCAGCTGAAAACTCTGGTGGAAAGTCCTGGTTGTTCATCCACTTCTGGACTGCATTCCTGTTCCAGAACCTGAGTGTTGCGTGTGCATCCGTTTTACAGATCTGACTCATTTGTATGCAGACTGCTGGTTCCTTGCCTCTCAGGCAGATACACTCCGACTTCGAAGGAAGTTCCCAATTAGTCAACTCTTACGACATGCTTTTTGGGTAGGCAGTGGATCTATTCTTGTTTACCCTATTAGGGCCCCGGAAACCCACACGGGGACTCTTTGTATCAATTAGTACACTACAAAGTATGTTCCACATTATTAGGACGATATACAATAACACTGTGACGTCAAGTGACTGGGGTTTAAGAACCCCTGGAATCATGTATTATCCATGTCACGGTGACCCACAAGTTTATAGTTATATGTGCATCTTTTCCCTGCTAATGAGTTTATAAGGGTATGCTGGTTTTTTTTTTTTTTTTGCTCCAGCCATATTCTTTCCACCTTAATGGCGTGTTTTTGTAAACCCATTGACTTCAATGGGTTGATCTCCAGCAGGATTAGGTATAAAGATGCTGTACTTTCATGTAGTAGAATGCACAACTACAACTCAGGACAGAAACTGATATTTATTTATTTTTGCTGAAATTAAATGCTGATAATTGGACTTAAATATGATTTTATTTATTGGGTTGAATAAATAATGCAGGCAAAAATAAAAATAAAATTTTTTTATTATTAATCACTGTCTTTGTTTGTTCGGCGTATGCCGTAAATGCAATGGTATCACAAGGCATTCTCTCTAAGTGGAGAAACCATTTTATGACAAGACATGAAAATACACCCATGACACAGGGCAGAAACTGCTGGCGAACCAATACCGCCCAACTTGAATGTGGAGACAATCTTGAAGACAGGGACTGTTATGATAGCACTACGACAATGAACTGCACTTTACCTTGTTCGTTACAGTAGCGGGTCTCTGTGGCGGAGTCGAAGCTCTGTGTCTAGAGCTCTTCAAGGCACATCTAACAGTGGTCGTGGGTTGCTTTCATGGTTGCGTCCTTCGGTTCACGACAGCAATTGTGCCATCGATAGGGATCGCAGCCGGAGCTAAAGAGTTCTTGCTTTGTGCGAAGCTCTGAGCAGATGGCTAGAAATGCCGGGGAGACAGACCGAGCCAAATGGGATTAAACCATGTGCAATAAAGAGATCAGACCCAGTGCAAAAAAAGTCGATCCTCTGAATGTTACCTGGTAACAGCAGGGCTGCCATAATATAACTGTGCTATACAGCTGAGCGGGGTTGCTAGAATTTTCTCCGCTCTGATTCTCATCCTTGAGATTTTAACTCTTTCGGTGCTCAGCAGACATAATTTAGTCGATTCTTCCCTATAATGTTTCTATTTTAAATAACAAATGCCTTACAACATTAGTACTTTAAAAAACCTGTTAAAGCAATTAACAAAGGAGTCTAAGAGGAGTACAGTTGGGTGTGACAAGAAGAGTTCAGATAGCTAACTGAATCATTTATGTACAGCTCAACCACGGCCGACTTAATGTATAGGCCAAATAGGTCAACGGGGATTCCCGTTCTTGTGCAAGTATGGACTCCCCCTGTGTTAACAGTTTTTATCGAGAAGATGTATATACAAATTAAACTAGTTTCCTTAATTTGCGACATATTTTATAGAACTATATGTCATTTTGAAGGTAAATAAGTGTGCTATTAAAATATAACAATAAAGGCGTTTGCAGACAAACAAAAATGCTTTTGCTACAGTCAACATGGACATAAACATCAATAAAGTATAGATATAAACTGAAAGTTATTCCAGCAAAAGTAAAGAAATATTATTGCAAACTCTTTGATTCTGAGAGGTTATTGCATTAGAAGACCGACCGGGGGTGGGGTGACATTTGTACTTTATCAAGTTTAGCACATGAAAATACTGCTGTAAGACATACACATACCATACAAAACGTTAATATAAATTATTGATGGTTATTAATACTAGTAGTAGACTACTACAACATATAATTATACTGTTATTTAATAATTAGTAAACAAGCACAGTCAATATGAAATTGATATGTGCAATAATTTTTTCACCCAGAGCAGTTTTCTCAACAGTACTTATAGCACTACTAAATATTTATCCTCAAGGTACAAACAGCACAAACAAATTTGTCCAGTTTCATCTTGTTGGATGAAATCAGTTCATTATCATTGTGAATTTTTTTTTTTTTTTTTTTTTACCTATTAAAAAATACATCACACATATTTCTAAATACTGCATGCAACAACGCGTATAAGTATCATGAATGGTATATTATTTTAAAGGTAATTAAAACACATTAAAAAAGATACCGGGTCTCGTTGCTCAATACAGTGTCTGGAACAAGACTAAAGCCCGGAAGTAGATGAACAAACAGAAGTTTCTGCCAGAGTTTACAGCCAGTGATCGCGAAGCAGAAGATGATTCACAAAATTGAACACAGACCATACAACCGCAAATATGCATAAGAAATAGATGAACAACCAGAAGTTTATTGCAGTTGCATAAAAAGTAGAGGAACAACCAGAAGTTTCTTGCCCGAGTTTACAGCCAGTGTTCGCGAAGCAGAAGACGATACATAAAAATGAACACAGACCATACAACTGCAAATATGCATAAGAAGTAGATGAGCAACCAGAAGTTTCTGCCAATGTTTACAGCCAGTGTTCACGAAGCAGAAGACGATTCACAAAAATTAACACATACCATACAACTACAAATATACATAAAAAGTAGATGAACAACCAGAAGTTTCTGCCAGAGTTTACAGCCAGTTTTCACGAAGCAAAAGACGATTCACAAAAATGAACACAGACCATGCAACTGCAAATATGCATAAGAAGTTTCTGCCACAGTTTACAGCCAGTGTTCGCGAAGCAGAAGACAGTTCACAAAAATGATCACAGACTATACAACTGCAAATATGCATAGGAAGTAGATGAACAACCAGAAGTTGCTGCAAGAGTTTACAGCCAGTGATCGCGAAGCAGAAGACGATTAAAAAAATGAACACAAATGGTTGAGAATTAATATTAGTGTACTTCCACAACATATAATTATATTGTTAGGCAAAAATTAGTAAAGAGACAAAGAGTGACTTGCTGTAAAGAGGTTAGTTAGTAAATATTGTTTTTATCCACTTACCCAGAGCTCCGAAATATCTTGACACAATTTATCCACAGTGTAGTTTATGTATAGTCAATATAAAAGCAATAGTTTTCTTCCAACACAAGATAGTTTGCACTTGACAACTGTCTATATTCTCCAGATATGGCTTCTAAATTACTTGTTTGTATTTTCCCCAAAAGTAAGATTTTCACATTCAAAGTAGAAAAAGAACAAACGGCCAGTTCCAAAAAATCCAAATTACTGACTAGACGCAGTGACACACACATCTCAACACGGCTGTCTCCGGTGAATTTAAATTCAAATTGCTGTAATCTAACAGGAAAGTTTGAAAATCTTGTATATCCACTTAACAATATCCGCTTGTCGATTTGCAATACGAATTCATTCAGAACACAGAACTTTGTAACAACAAAAACCACTTTTCGAGGGAATCTCGTCAAAATGTCACGTGATTTAGTAGGAAGGACATATATACAGATGGGCATGGCTAAGCAAACGCATGGTAAGTTGCTTGGTACTGAATGAGTTTATTGTATGGGCAGCAATCGTAGAGGAGAATAATTACCTACCTACCTACCGATGGTAAAGACAATAAAAGACAGATGCTCCGTGCTTCACTGTTCGCTTTGTTATATCATAAACTATAATTAATCAGATACACAGGATACAAACACTGAAGGTATGTAACCATCGCACAGCCTACATCCGGCCACGCTACTCTAGAGATTTCTGGACAACCTCTTATGACCGCTATGCTACTCTATCAGCCGCATGCACACCATTGCCTGTCTGTCTGTCTGTCTGTCTGTCTGTCTGTCTGTCTGTCTGTCTGTCTGTCTGTCTGTGTGAGTGTGTGTGTGTGTGTGTATGTATGTATGTATGTATGTATGTATGTATGTATGTATGTATGTATGTATGTATGTATGTATGTATGTATGTATGTATGTATGTATGTATGTATGTATGTATGTATGTATGTATGTATGTATGTATGTATGTACGTACGTACGTATGTATGTATGTGTGTGTGTGTGTGTGTGTGTGTGGGTAGGTAGGTAGGTAGGTAGGTAGGTAGGTAGGTAGGTAGGTAGGTAGGTAGGTAGGTAGGTAGGTAGGTAGGTAGGTAGGTATGTAGGTAGCTATGTATGCATGCATGCATGCATGCATGTATGCATGCATGTGAGTGGGGGCGTGCGTTTACACACACACACAACACACAAAAGACATACAGAAAAGGACAGACGCACACAGAAACACACACCAAGTCGAAAACGACGATTTACAAACAAAAAGCGATATATATATGGGGCATACATGCAAAGCAGACAGGTCCTAGACATTCCATGCAAATTGCCTGCACTCCTGTTGCCGTGATTATCGGATTAGCTGACAGGGCAGGCCCATTTGTTTGCTGGGCATCTGCTAATTGTTGTAATTTGTTAACAAGCACTAGAAAATTCCGGTAGCACGGCTGGAAATAGATAGACAAAGAGACGATAAGATTACTAACAAGGGGGTAACAATTAGGGCCCGCATGAGGAAATAAAAGTGGTGTAAAGGCAATCCCAACATGGTGCAGTTATCACAGAAAGGAAAATGCGACTACGTGCCAGGCAGAACAATTCACTCGCAATCTTGGTGTACAAAACACGTAAGCCCCTTTTGTGAGCTTCGTGTTTTTTTCCACGCCCACAAACAGTCAGATTCGAGCCGTCATTATGAAGAGGAATTAAGCTGGAAAGAGAATTTAAATAAGTACGTTTTTATTCTGAACTGGGAGAGAATTCGTTTGCTAAAGATTTTACAAAGAGGACGTCGTCATGTTACTGTATGTAAATGACAGACGACGGATCTGAGAAAATGTGTTATAACAATAGAACAATTCGAAATATACAGGTTTCTCAAGTTAGTCTAAACGTGACCCCCCCCCCCCCAATCACACACACACACACACACACACACACACACACACACACACACAAGCACATCTTTGCACGCATACACACTAATAAGCAAGCACATATATACATAAACCCGCACACGCACGCACCTACCTACCTACAAACCTACACATATGCACACACACACACACACACGCACGCGCTCGCGAACACATGCGCACACACATACATAGATACATACACACACACAGGCATGCGCGCGCGAACACCTACATACATACACATACACACACATACATACGTACACAGATATACACACACGCACACACACACACACCGACAGACAGACATACAGCTCGTATGTTATTATAGGTGGTCGATGCGACACTGAGTGGTTGTAAAAGCAT
The DNA here is from genome assembly GCA_905116865.2 of Candidula unifasciata. Taxonomy (NCBI): domain Eukaryota; kingdom Metazoa; phylum Mollusca; class Gastropoda; order Stylommatophora; family Geomitridae; genus Candidula; species Candidula unifasciata. The sequence goes on along the minus strand of CAJHNH020001779.1, from coordinate 713,743 downwards.
ACAAAAGAACTGCCTAATTTCTGCATATTATTTGTGCCCCTCTGAGGTTTAGAACTTAGTAAATGAAAACAAGCAAAGAGCAGTTGATGAGCTGATTCTGGAATCGACATCACAGCATTCGAGGCGTTCAAATAGGCGCTCCGTCCCCATCTTCAGCAGATAGCGCAGAGTTCCAATACCAATGGTGCCAGTAGCAGTCTGAATACATCCGCCTTGCCTTTCCTCTGAGCGTTGAGTATCGGCCAGATCACTCCTCGCTGCCTCACTCTCACCAGACTGTAATGATCCATTTTGCTCCCCAGAAGTGTACACGTGCTCCCATAATACATTGACCACGTCTGCGTTATCATGCATCAATATTCCACCAAGTGCAGAGATAGCTAGCCAGCCAGCCAGCAAGTCTGTCCGCCTGTTCATTTCCTATCACGCCGGTATGCCCTGAAGAAAGATCAAGACAATACTCCTCACCCAAAGCCAGAAGAAGAACATTTTGATGATGATGATAATGATCATTAAGAAATGGGAATAAGCAGTAGTAGAAAGAAACAGTGAAAGCAACCAATTGTTATTAAATGTGGACGAGAAGGAAGTAGTGATTGTAGTGGAGATGGTGGTGGAAGAGCAGCATAAGGGCGAGGACTCAACAAGTTCAGTGCCTTCAGTTATCAAACAAACAAAAAGCTGTTTGTCGTGAACGCCCTTTGTCCCGATACCATCCCGCTGCGACATGTGGGACGCAGAAACCGCACCAAGCAGAAAAGTATCACTCGGTACCTCACGAGTCTGTTTCCTTCTTGGCCGGGCCCGTCTTGAAGCAATTCTTTCCACAGCCCGCCTTTCATCTTCCCCAGTAAATGTGCTTTGGGCCTTTGATGCGTGTTCCACATTACGATGCCACAACCTTGAGCCAGGATCTACAACTGAGGCACTGATTTCTATTATAGAAACAACAAGACGAGATCCCTGTCTGCGGCTTGTTCCGCATCAAACTCTAATGCAAGGCGCACAATTGATCCTGTATGTTGTACGCTAACAGCTGGGGACAGCGAATCCTTGTAATAATGCGCACAATGAGCATGTGGATGCTGTTTAGTTCCTGGTCTAATGTTCCCGACGAGCTCCATGTTCCTGTCATCAGCAAACCAGCAGTCTCCATGTTGTTGCATTGTTTCTGTTTTGCCAACATTTCCGTGCGTGGAAGGTCAGAAGTCGACGTTTGCACAGAAACGGAACACTCGCTCCCCATTGCACGTGTTTGCCATTTTGCCTTTTGTGTGCCTGCCGAACCCTGGCGCGCGTTTATTGAATGTCAAAACACGGGCATATTCTGAAGCATTGCTATCGATACAAGATCGACAGCAGTTCGTCTCAAATTCAGACGGCTTTGGCAGGAATGTTCTGGAATTCTCGGGTGTGAGCTTACGGGGTCTACATCCAATGATGACAAATTTCCCAGGCAGAGGCGCCGGAAGCTGGGGCGTAGACCTACTGAGGCACCGACGCTCCCTTTTTCGAAACACTGCAAGAAAGCTAAACAGCCCTCTTTAACACGCACATAAGTTCTCTGTTTAAGTATTCACGAACACATTTCACATTATTTCAAATATATTATATATAAGTTCTACTAACCAATTATTATTATTTTATTATTATTAAACAAAAATAAAGCCCACTTGCGCCATCTCTAAAAATCTGCCCCCGCCCACCCCAAAAATCCCCCATGTGTGTGTGTGTCGGCACTGCTGATCCCATGGGAAAAAAATGAGAACATGGATGATGTAATACTCAGTCCTCCACCGACCCGGCACATGCTGATGGTGGTTCCTCACTGCATTCCCCTCGCCTTGATCTGTGAAGGTACTGACCTTGTATAGTTTCGGGATTAGCTAGTTCATCTTTGAAAGGATGAACAGCGAAAATTACTAGCTTAGAAACGACAATTAGGGCACTTAATTCAGGTCCCGGTGAAGGCTGGGATTTTTTTCACCGTATTTCTGTAATTTCCCCTGATCTCTGAGTGGTAAGATCAGATGCCCGTGTGTACTGTTGCGGCGCAAGTAAAATCCCTTGACAGCTGGAAGTTGAATAGAGTAGCCTAACGGCGTTGCCGGGCTAAATTTGGAATTTAAAATGTACCCAAAAAAGTATTCCAGGATCCTTGCCAGTGCTACAGAGCTGTGCACTGTGCTGAGCTTCTTCGGACTCAGACTTGAGTTGGAAGCAAAAGAACGGAGCACTTATCGGTTACTACCCTTGCGCATGATGTTGATCCGTTGTTCAAACCCGTGAGTTAGAAGTAGAACGGAGCACTTATAGGTGACTACACTTATGCCGTGATATCGATCCGTTGTATAAACCATAAACTTGAGGCAACTACACCTTCAAGCGGCGCACACAGGTAAACTTAAGCCGCGAGCACATATATGCATAAACACACATACGCAGGCACGCGCGCGCACGCACACACACACACACACACACACATACAGACAGACAGACAGACACATAGACAGACACAAAGACAGCTTCACACACGCACGCACAGAGAGACAGACAGACAGAGAGACAGAGAGACAGAGAGACAGACAGACAGACAGACAGACAGACAGACAGACAGACAGACAGACAGACAGACAGACAGACAGACAGACAGACAGACAGACAGACAGACAGACAGACAGACAGACAGACAGACAGACAGACAGACAGACAGACAGACGGACAGACTTGAGTTAGAAGAAGTAGAACGCAGTCCTTATGGGTGACTACACTTAGGAAATGATATCGATCTCTTGTATAAACCATAAACTTGAGGCAACTCTACCTTCAAGCGGTGCACACTGGTAAACTAAAGCCACGAGCCTTCAGGTTGACGAGGCTCCGGCTCGCAAGGTGGAAAAGGATCAAAATGATTAAATACTTCCATAAACTGCGACAGGCCTAGGGAGGTGGCAGTGGATTAAATCTTGCTCAAAGAAACAATAGGAAGAGAAATAGGACTGACGACTGACATACACCCGATGCCTCTTCAAAATCTGACGCTGAAAGGCAGAACAGGACTAGATGAAAGGAAAAGAAGAAGATGATGCCTTGACGATGCCATTAAACGAGTACCTTTGCATTTCAATTCCCAGGATCACCAAGGTGTCCACGATATGGAGGTGACAGTCAACAAATCTAGCCACTCCAGTGACATAGTCTGCAAGTCTTTTGAAAATCGCTTTATTTTCATTTTGCGCACGTTAACACCTAAAGGGCTGAACTTCCAACATAGTTTCACCGAAAACCCTCCAGTTACGGCCCCTGGCATTCCCTGGGGGTATTTATTCGCGGTCCAACGTGTCTCGCAAGTCAACTGGCAAGACATCGACCTGGCTGCTTCTAGATACCAACCTAGGTGTTTTTGTGTTTGATTTATGTATGCGCTGATGAAGCACCATAGCCGCAGCGTTCACGTTATATTTGTGTTTGTTATATTGTGAAGCTTGCTGATATACTTTTTGTCGGTTTTTTGTGTGTGTGTGTGGATAGAAGAAGAAGAAGAAGAAGAAGAAGAAGAAGAAGAAGCAGCAGAAGAAGAAGAAGAAGAAGTAGGAGAAGGGGGAGAAAGAGGTCACTATACAAAAAACCAATATCTGTTGATGTTTTCCGTTTACAAGTTGTCCTGGCAGTTCGTCAATTTCTGAACTTCGGTTTGTCCTAGGGCAGGTTATTTAACTGGCGGCCCGCGGGCCAAATATAGCCCGCCGAGGCCTAGCAAATGGCTAGCTGATCCTTAACAAATGTATCGTATTATTGATTTTTCTAGGCTGGGGCTCTAGCCTCTAGCCCGTGACGATCTCCATTTTGAAGATTTTGGCCCGAGTGTAAACTTAGTCGAAAAGCCTTGTCCTAGGACCTGAGTTTTGCGTGTACACCCATTTTACATATCTGGCTTATTTGTGCATAGTCTGTTGTTTCCTGGCCTATCCGGTAGATACACGCCGACTTCGAAGGAATGCACCGACAATGAAATAGGCAACAAACACCTCAGCTGTAACCAAGATGAGGAAACATCACACCCGAAATTTTGGGCGCGTTTACTTCCGTAGGGAATAGGGGCCAGAAGTGGGGCTATTAAACTTAGTCAAAACAGACAACAGAGCTAAGGTATGTAACCTGTTATTTATGGTGATTACTTCCCTTGTAGGCGGATAAAATTTTCTGGAGTGTCGTGATTTATGACACATTAATCTCTCTCTCTCTCTCTCTCTCTCTCTCTCTCTCTCTCTCTCTCTCTCTCTCTCTCTCTCTCTCTCTCTCTCTCTCTCTCTCTCTCTCTCTCTCTCTCTCTCTCTCTCTCTCCCTCTCTCTCTCTCTCTCTCCCTCTCTCTCCCCCCTCTCTCTCTCTCTCTCTCTCTCTCTCTCTCTCTCTCTCTCTTCATTTTTACTTCACACAGTTCCTTACTTGCCCAGGACTGCGGGTTACACCGGTAACTAAGTACCTTAATTATAACGAGTGCCCTAACTATAACTTCTTTGGGTTAAACGGGCTATTGGCTTACCCCCAACAACCAGGACTTTTATCCGGAGTTTACAGATAGTGAACGCGAAGAAGAAGAAAAAATACTGGGTGACAGACATAATTCCGCATCTCTGTAGGTGGATATAGAGTTGCACACCTCGCACCGCAAGACATAAAATTTCACTAAAGGCACAAGATTGGGGATTAATCAAAACGGTTGACACGAATTTCGTCGCTATACACTTGTGATGAAACTAAAGAGATGAGAGCATCTATGGATTTGTCCCGAGTGTTGTGACGATCGACTTTACTAGTCATCTCTGATTTCACCTCAACACACACCCATCTCCAACATCCACCCCCAATGACATTAACCGACAACCCCCTTCCCTGACACCTGACGCACATAAAGCCCTCACACCCGGTACCCCTCGACGAGGTGCTCAACAGATAGCGCTTGCATTGCGTGCCTGCTGTATCCACTTACCCGGGACGTAACTGGAATCAAATGGTCACAAGTGCGTTTGGTTAATACCACCGGAGCATCGACATTTCTGTATCTTCACACGCACATTCTGTCAGGGGTACACGTTAGCGCTGACTGATACCTTGTTCCGTGCTGGTGTTTCTGGTGTGTTCAATATGTACACAGTTATCGAGTCCTGCATTCCTCGCTCTCTTCTTATCTGTTCTGTTTCATTCTCATTAGGGTTTCTACCTCCGGCAGTAGGTGTTATGTTAAGGGCCGACCATCCTGAAGACTCGAGTGCACAAGTTAGCTCTGACAGACACCTTGTTCCGAGCAGGAGGCAGCAGAAGAAAGAAAGAAAGAAAGAAAGAAAGAAAGAAAGAAAGAAAGAAAGAAAGAAAGAAAGAAAGAAAGAAAGAAAGAAAGAAAGAAAGAAAGAAAGAAAGAAAGAAAGAAAGAAAGAAAGAAAGAAAGAAAGAAAGAAAGAAGATGATGATGATGATGATGATAAAGAAGAAGAAGAAGAAGAAGAAGAAGAAGAAGAAGAAGAAGAAGAAGAAGAAGAAGAAGAAGAAGAAGAAGAAGAAGAAGAAGAAGAAAAGAAGAAGAAGAAGAAGAAGAAGAAGAAGAAGAAGAACAACAACAACAACAACAACAACAACAACAACAACAACAACAACAACAACAACAACAACAACAACAACAACAACAACAACAACAACAACAACAACAACAACAACAACAACAACAACAACAACAACAACAACAACAAATACTGGGTACTTAGCGCAGTGACTGTTCAACCATTGGACTGCAATCCCAAATTGGGAGGGGTTGGGGATGGGTACGGGCCACTGATAATCATGTGTATGAGATACAAATAGAAATCTTTCCCGGCTTTCTGTCAGAGCACATACTCTAGAACTGCGCGCCAGCAGCAAGTCACAGACATGAGCAAAACCTAAACAGTAGCTTATCCTATACACGATCCTACTGTACAATTGCAAGAAGTGATAAGGGAAGCGTGTGTGTGTGTGTGGGGGGGGGGGGGTGTTGTATCAGGCAGATGCACTATAACTTTGAAGGAAACATCCCCAGTTAGTCAACATGCTTGCTGGGGAAGGGAGGAGCAGTAGGTCTATCCCCCCCCCCCTTTTTTTTCTCTTAATTAATAAAGCCCGGAACTCACACGGGAGGTTTCTCATATAAACCTAGTTTTAACTAGTTATAGTATAAATTGTGTTTGGGGTCTTTAAACCTGCGGGTTTAGGGTCGCGTAGCTAGTACGGTCGCCAAAAACTGTGCACGTTATGATGTTTACCGGCAATCGCTGAAATGAGGTTTCGAAGCCGGATCTCCGAAACGACAGACCCGGGGCGCTAACTGCTCGGCCAGCCGCTTCTACTTCGACACCACCAGGGTCACCAATGTAACCTTGCTGTTGAAAGGGCTTACTGAGGTTAGACTCTCATTCATCAGGTGTTAATCATGCGGACTGCAATCCTAAAGGGGACAAACTACCTACCTACATATTACGTTGATGTGCAGAACATTATTCTTCAACTTTTAGTATCAAGCAGATTTAACTTCAACTCTTCGTCATTCTAATTCTGTGCACTTTACCGAAAATCTGTTGAGTCTTTTCTTCTTCTTCAGCATTCCGAGCCCTTTAGGTTCATTGCTGCAGATATCACCCGCCTCCATTCATCTCTCTGGTTGGCCTTCTCATTCCAGTTTGTGAAACCAAGTGTTTGCAGGTCTGTCTGGGCATTATCTCTCCATCGTCTTCCTGGTCTGTGGTCTACGACCATTCAGCTTCCTTGTGTATACAGCACTTTTCTGTCGTCTGACATTCTCTCAATATGCCCAAACCAATTTTCAGTCTATTAGCTCTCATGATACCAGTGACCAAAGGTGATTTAAACAGATTATGAATTTCCTTGTTGCTTCTCGCTCTCCATTACCCGCTGTTAGCATCTTTGATGGGTCCAAATATTCGTCGTAAGATTCTATTTTCAAAAACCGGTAATTAACTTTAAAAAAAAAAATTTTCAAATATGAAACAGGATAGGTTGAAGTTGAATTGAGTCAAGAATTGACATCACATCACTCGGGGCATTCCTATAGGCGCTCCATCCCCATCATCAGCAGCCAGCGCAGAGTTCCAATACTAATGGTGCCGGTCGTAGTCTGGTTGTATTTATGTCTTGCCTATCCTCTGAGCGTAGTGTGCCGGTCGAACCCTCTGGTCACACCCAGGTGCATCATTCTCCCCAGCCCATAAAATATGAAACAAGATGAGTTGAAGTAGTCATTGAGGTAGAAATGATGGGTGTAACATAAGAATTAGAAGCAGTTAGCCTGACCCGGGATTCGAACCCAGGTCTCCACAACGACACCGGCGTCCAAACGACGCGGTCAGACGCTTTACAAATAACCCCTAGGAGGGACACCACCAGACTTGACAGTAACTGTCGGCGTCTGTGGCGTAGGCGTTGCTGTGGCGTTTCATAGCTCTGAAATACCCGGTTCTTCTCCAGCGTTGATTTCGACAGTAGTATGGGGCACGGACCATCCAGTAAGATTGATGAACTGTCATTGGCTATGATGGGAAAGTCCAATGCGGCAAAGGCAGTCTCTGTCACATAGCCACAAACGTCGATACGCTTTCATTCTGAGACTAGTTTTCGCTAAGATTTATCCCTTTTGTAGCTTGCTGCGTTTTGGCTTCTTTCAAACTGACAGCCCGTCTTTCACTGTCTGCCTCCGAGGGAGTCAGTCTGTAAGTTGATCGCCCCCGCCCCAAACTGTCGGTGTCAATATTGATATTTTTCAAGTCGCGTTTGCATATGCACTGGAAGCGTAGTAGCACTGGTCCTCTAGCAGATCTTATTCCCGTTAACAGTTTCACCACACAGGAGATCCTTTGTAATGCGATCATTCTGCATGCGAGAGACACGTCACTTCAGTAAAAAAGTACACACTGACGAACTACTGAACGTAAAACACTCGAGTAAAATCACATGTATGAGGTTAGTTCTGCAATGTTATGAAAATGATGCCCAATTAAGTTTTGAAATGAACTAAATAACATACACAGAACACGACCGCTAGGTCTTGCACACATCTATAACAGAATAAGGTGCACCTAAAGATAGCATCAGAGACGGCAATCACGCCTGGTTTGGCATCAATGGACACAGCCCGCACCCGTTGTGACTGCCAGATCACAGTGACTCCTTTAAATCCCGCCGGCATACACAGTGTGCAGCCAGGGGTGCCGACAGAAAGAAATCATGGGTGGTGGGGGGGGGGGTGGAAGCACTGAGTCCCCTTATAATTTTTCGGCAGAGGAATGGGATCTCAATTAGTTTAAGATTTAAACGTGCAGCAGCAGCAGTAGTAGTATAGTAGCAGCAGCAGCAGCAGCAGCAGCGGCAGCGGCAGCGGCAGCGGCAGCAGGAGCAGCAGCAGCAGCAGCAGCAGCAGCAGCAGCAGCAGCAGCAGCAGCAGCAGCAGCAGCAGCAGCAGCAGCAGCAGCAGCAGCAGCAGCAGCAGCAGCAGCAGCAGCAGCAGCAGCAGCAGCAGCAGCAGCAGCAGCAGCAGCAGCAGCAGCAGCAGCAGCAGCAGCAGCAGCAGCAGCAGCAGCAGCAGCAGCAGCAGCAGCAAGCAGCAGCAGCAGCAGCAGCAGCAGCAGCAGCAGCAGCAGCAGCAGCAGCAGCAGCAGCAGCAGCAGCAGCAGCAGCAGCAGCAGCAGCAGCAGCAGCAGCAGCAGCAGCAGCAGCAGCAGCAGCAGCAGCAGCAGCAGCAGCAGCAGCAGCAGCAGCAGCAGCAGCAGCAGCAGCAGCAGCAGCAGCAGCAGCAGCAGCAGCAGCAGCAGCAGCAGCAGCAGCAGCAGCAGCAGCAGCAGCAGCAGCAGCAGCAGCAGCAGCAGCAGCAGCAGCAGCAGCAGCAGTAGTAGTAGTAGTAGTAGTAGTAGTAGTAGTAGTAGTAGTAGTAGTAGTAGTAGTAGTAGTAGTAGTAGTAGTAGTAGTAGTAGTAGTAGTAGTAGTAGTAGTAGTAGTAGAAGAAGAAGAAAACATTTTCGATTCTTTTATCAGAAACAATTTCCAGAAATCTTAATTGAAAGCTATCGTAGTCCATATATACCAAGGATATACAGTTCTGTCTCCATATAGGTTGGGACAGACCAGATGGCGTCTCTGTTAAAATGTACAAACAAATACTTAAAAAGAAAAGGCCCATACATGGGTATGGTGACCACTTAGCACCTTTGTACAATTTTTAGCCAAGAGTGAAAATTGGTGGGCGCGTTCAGCGCCGCCACACACTTCGGGGAGGGGTGGGGGGGGGGGGGGTGGAGACTTGGATTCAGCCTCCTCATTCCCACCATAAAAACATGTATTTCCTCAAAATGCCTGAGGAGCACCAGCTTCTAGCGCCCCTGCTGCACACCTGTGCCTTTGGACCACTGTCGAGGCAGTTTGGACTAACCCAGCCTCCAGAGACTGCACATTTTCTATAAGATTTTCTAATTAACTGCGGCAGCACAAACGGCATAAGGAATTAAATGCACTCATACGTAAATCCATATATCCACACCCTTGTTGTCTGCAGAATCGTCAGTCGAGGGGAATGCCGATTCGAAAATATACAGGGCTTTAATGGTCGCCGTCGTCGGGAGGTAATGTTTCGGTGTGCAGTACTTTCTTTTAATTGCCAGTGGGGAAGAGTTCGCACAACTGAGCAATCACAATATGGGTAATGTTGAACATTTTCTGCGTCTTCTTTTGATACACACGCACCTTGACGAGCGCGCAATAAACACGTGCGAACACATATACACACGAGAGAGAGAGAGATAGAGAGAGAGAGAGAGAGAGAGAGAGAGAGAGAGAGAGAGAGAGAGACAGAGAGAGGTAGAGAGAGAGAGAGTGAGAGAGAGAGAGACGCACATAATTGTATATACATTAAAACATATTCGCCCTACACACACAATCTGGCAGACATATTTATGCCCATCTACCCAACTGCAAAAAAAAAAAAATCTTCTCCCAGGGACCATAGTAGCTGTCCTTTTTTTTTTTTTTTTTTTTTTGGATAATCACTTCGTTAATTATGTATGCATTTCTAATCAGCTTGTTATGTATGTTTTTTTTTTTTTCTTTTTCTTAGCGTTTACCAGCTGTAAACTCAGACGGAAAGCTCTGGTTGTTTGTCCACCTCTGTGTTTTAGTCTTGTTCAAGAACCTGCTGAGTGTTGCGTACACATCAGTTATACAGATCTGACTTACTGATTATTGGTTTCTAGCTTCTCGTGAAGATGCACTAGATTTCTAAGGAAGCCATTCTTTTCCCAACACCCCCGTCCTCTTTTTCCCCTTTTTAGCTTACTCTCACGACACGCTTGCATTTTCAATTGTTATGCTCCCTCCCCCTTCATTTTAACATTTACCAGTAAAAGTTGCAAACCCACTAATGACATAAACAGAACATTAAATGTATTCGAAAACAAACGCACAAGGAAAGTGATGAACATTAAATGGGATGAATTTAAGAAAAGTGAGACATGTCTGAAAAACCACTGGTATCAACAGTTATAAGGCTAACAAGAAGATGGACAGTGCCTTTGCTGTTACAACTAGTAGCCTCACAATGGAAACTGTAGCTATAACAAAGGCATTAGCATGGCCGGAAGAATTCACACATGCGTTCATAGTTAATGTTTAAATGAGTATGCTAAAAGAAAATCCTGGCTAGGGTTATCAGACAAGAATTGATTTTATCACTAAGCATTTCGCAAATGCCCGGCCTAACTTTCCTTTCCTTGTCTGGTAAAGCGGGTGTTCGAAGTAAAGAGCATGCAGATTTCGGACAGACACTGCAGTTGCTATGGGAGTCGCCGTGGCCGAGCAGCTAGACGCTCGTCGCGGATCGGAAGGTCGTGGGTTCGCTCCCTGGCGTAGCCAACGTTTTTTCAAACAATGACCTTGGCTCCCAGGTCGACCCAGCCTTGAGTGGGTACCGGGTGCAGTCCCGGAAAAGTAAAGGCGGCCGGCGTAGAAAAGGGTCCTTTACTTTTTTTTACTTTTTTTACTGCAGTTGCTATGGCTGGTGCAGGACTGGACAGAAGCGATGTTATCAACACCAGGTCACGACTGATGGGCAAGCTGAAGCAAGCTTGGGTGACTGGAAATTAACACTTCCCCCAAAGTGCGTGACAAGATGTTTGATTCTTCTTCTTCTTTGTGTTCACCAGCTGTAAACTCTGGCGTGTTTGATTAACTAACTAATACAGAACATGCGTTGTCAGTCGTTTTACGCTTGTGGAACTTCTGAGAAGGAGTTGGATCAGAGCACCTGTGGATCTATCCAGAGTGCTGTGATAACAATCCTCACTGTTGCACAGATGCTGAGAAGAAGCGAGCAGAAAATCACAAAACATGCACTAGAATGGAAAACAATGTAAACGATGAGAAAAAAAAAAAAAAACGAATGTTGCTAAGAAAGTCAAAAGTACTGGACTGAATTCAATCAGTGATAACGAAAGTAATGCATAGGGTAGAAAATAACTTATGACTATACTGCGAGCCCTATGTGATTATAGCGGCATGAAAGGCTGATGATGATGGTGGTAGTGATGATGATGAATCAGCCTGGATTAATATACAACATTCTTTAATCTATAGTTATATGTGTGTGTATATATATATATATATATATATATATATATATATATATATATATATATATATATATATATATATATATATATATATATATATATATATATATATATATATCAAAGAAAGGGGTGGGGGTGTTCCTCGATAGATCAAATTTCAGTAGTAGTTGTTTTGTTTTTGTTTTTCGCTGATAAGGACACTGGGTAAAACGTTTAAACCTGTTACTCTAAAGAGAAAGGTGACAACATGTCTGAAACAAGGCATTGCCACAGAAGCTGCCGGATGAGAAGAGCAAGGCTTTACTCCTAAACCAGCCGTCATCTAAGATCAACGTCGTGGTTCACCCTGGAATAGTATTAACTTTTCAGATTGCATTTCCTCGTCCTAACACAAAGCTAGTATCCCCCACAACACGCTACTCGCCCACATCCGTTGGCACCAGTAGGATGCCAGCTTTGGTATACGCAGCCCAACATTCAGCGTTAAGAGAAAACAGGTTGCACCGACTACTGTGACATGTGTTTGTTGGCTCCGTAACATCTGACCAAGACCGGCTCCAGCTGACTCAGTCGGTCTTGATCTGAGCAAGTCCTAACTCGGGGTAGGGTTTACAACTGTGATCTTTGCACCTGACCGTCCGACACATCCGACAAAAACGCCATCAAAACATAGGACGTGTTGTTGTTTTTTTATCTCCGTCGCGGGAAATTAATATACCCTAAAGATTGGACGGGATTTTTGGGACTTGTACTTGGGGGATTTTCTAATCCGAATTGTAGCACCTTGGGTCACCAGGTGTTAACTGCTCGTTGTGCGGTCCTGGTTGGGGTTGAACGTCACTCAACACATCCGATTTCAGCAAAATCTTAGTCACCTTTAATGGTGAGTCTATTAGTTTGCCCCCCCCCCCCCTTTCCACCCACTCCCCCCCCCCTAAAGTCGGCTGGGAACCCACACAGAGGAACGAGTGCCAATCAATACCCATGACCTTATTTCCTATGCTATATTTCAATGAACTTAGGGTCCTCCGGCAATGGATATTTCTGTGTATTAATCAGGCACAGGTAAACTACAAACGCAAACATCAAGGTTCTTAAACAAAAAAGTGATTTTTCTATACTGAATAATCGCATGCGCGCATAAAGTCCTAAGAAATACTGAAGGCATCAAAAGGAAATGAAAAACAGCCAAAGGCAAATAAAAATACAATTTAAAAAGCGCCAAAGAAAAACATTAAAATGTGGAAAAAACACGGGTCTAGAGTGAACGCCATAACTTGCTTCTGATGAACAGAAGGACAATGAATGGAAGTTGATTCAACGACTTCAGCAACATAATCGCAAAGCTTCTTAACTCGCAGGTATCCACGAGGTTGTTACTGGGGATTCCTGCTTTGGGGAACTGCCTAAAACCCGCCAGGCTAGCCAACATAAACGACCGTGAAAGGATTTCCTCGCGGTCCTTTTATCGCAGAATAACACAAATCATAGAAAAGAGCGGTTTAACCCCTTGGGGAACCGTTTTTATAAAAAAAAAAAACGAAAAAGACAATTTACCAACAAAGCCAGAACTCCGGGAAGGATGCAGTGACGGAGGCTTTCTGGCTTTCAGGGGAAAGCTTGATTAAAATGCGAGTCGCTGACGCAACAAAGATTCCACAGTGAATGAGAAAATGAATAGAGTACGGGAAGGTTTTGAAGAGACATAAAGCAGTGTTTTCGTCTGGCCCCGGGGATTAACCTGCAAGTATTTCTGGTTGCATTAGGTTCGAGGAACATGTGCTTCTTTCAGATCTCCCACCGAGTGGTTAGAATGTGAAATAAGAGACACGAAGTACAGTGGCCATTAGCATGAGGCTTTAGCAAATGTCAGATTTACTGCTACGGTTAGGATTTGCGAGTAAGCCAAACTTTGTATTTCGATGTGTTTGGAATTTATCAGGTCTAGTTCTTCTTTAACTTCTTCTTCCTCTTCTTCTTCTTCCTGTTGTTGTTGTTATTATTATTATTATTATTATTATTATTATTATGTGTTAGCTCTTAAAAGGGCGGTTGATATTTTGTTTCTTTACAGCTAGAATGGGATATTGTGTCTTTCAGCGGATCAGATTTCACGAAACTTTTATTTAGGCACCTTTTACAGTGTACTTATAAAAAGCCATTTTGTCACAATTAAGACCCAAAACTATCAAAACAGGAACGATTAAAGCAACTTTAGGAATTAATAACAACTGAGAAGTTGATGCCCAAACATTTTTAAAAAAGCCATGTCAATAGCAACTGCAACATAAATATTTGTTATAAGGACTTAACTTTACCAATACAGGAAATCAAACACGACCCACATGCGCACAACAAAACGACTAGGTAATACGATAATGATGATGCTGATTATGACGATAGTGTTGGTGATAGGGGTACTGGTTTTGGTGGCAGTTAAAGGTTTTTTTTTTTTTTTTTTTTTTTTTTGAGCATGCGTGTCACGTAACAGACCAAGCCATCCCTTCGTCTTGGACTATTCTTGATCTTGACATCTCTATGCAAATGAGGCTCTGTTCAAATGTGGGCCTGCCTCTATAAGTATATAGTCCATCTTCTATATTTACACTTCGTTATCTCAAAGTGTTCCTGAATGCTCTAATTCTTTTGGAAGCGCTTCAGTTTCAAACCACATATCCACATAACCAGTATTCCTTACCACCAGCAGCCAAAAGATACTACCATAGGGCCTGCCGACTTGTGTGTTCCGACATGTCTGTTCCGACGCCCAGGTAGTGATCAAACCTTTCACTGGGAGAGATCCATCCCCAGGTAGCTGTGAGGTGAAGCCACAGGTTTCCTGCCATTGTTGTCTACATGATTGGTGACAACAGATTATATTATACATTCTAAAAAGTATTGCAGCAGTTTAAGTACTGAGGAGCTGAACGGTAATCTTGTACCAGCCATCCCAGATGTATATGAAGTGAGGTGCTACAGTGGACCAGACCTGTATTCAAATTAGGGCTGTACCGAATAGTGATTTTCACTATTCGGCCGAATACGAATAGTGGGACCAACTATTCGGCCGAATTCAAATACGAATAGTGTATCATCATCATCAGGTGCCTTGCCGACTGACGTAGGCGATTGTCCCTCGCCACAATACGTGATCTCCTGCAGCATGTATTAGTTCGTATGCTGACACACCTCCATGCCATGCAACAACTGTCAAGAATCTTCTTTCGTTGTCTTTCTCTATCCCTTCTTCCACAGATCTTTCCAGTGGTCACCACATGTTCCATTTTCCCTCTGCTCATAACATGGCCGGAAAATGATGACTGTCTCCTTCTGATGTCTGTGATTAGTTGTCTTAGGGCTCCCGCCTCTTTCAAAACCTCTTGGTTGCTTTTTTTTTATTTTTTATCTGCTCAAGGTATTTTAAGCATTGTTCTGTAAAACTACATCTTTGAGGCCTTGCGAAATTGTTTGGCCTGCCTACCGATTGTTCAGGACTCACAACCATGTGTTAAAACTGGATGTATGTAGCAAGCAAGAATTATTTTTCTAACCTTCAATGACAAAGATATTTTGCATAAGATGTTCTTCATTTGAGAAATTGCAGTTATTGCCTGTCGCTTGTCCTCTTTTTGACAGTGGCGAGGAAAGACAATTTAAATTTTACCTTTTAAGTATCTTTATGCCTTCTTTAATAATGTCTCAATTTATAGCCGTCTTTTCTTGATTTTCGCTGGGGCACCCCTGGCATACGCACCCAGTTTGAGAACCTCTGCTGTAATGCCTCGGTCGAGTCAGTAGGCTAATACCTTACCAGCTGCTGTACCACGCAACCAACTAAGGCAACTGCAACTTTTGTGTTAATGAGAGCATTATTTCAGTCCATCGCAGTGTATGCAGAAACGAGGGTAAGGTAACCACTATTCGTATTCGGCCCAACCGCAACTATTCGGCCGAATACCGAATAGTTATTTGGTCCACTATTCGGCCCCGAAGCGAATACGAAGCGAATATTCGATACAGTCCTAATTCAAATGAGTGATATTCCAACGGTTGTGATCACTCTAAACCCAAATTGCCTAGTCCATTTTCAGAACAGGGCGAGGATGACCTTGGCTGCTACTGGGAGCAACCCTTGTTCTAGTCATATATAAATTGTCTCTGCCTCCTCAGTGTCGCTGATATTATTGAATTCTTCTGCTTTATCCTTATAGTGGTTATACTGATTACAGAAGGTTTTCTGAATTTCCCATTCGTGGTTTAGTGCCATCCTTCACTGTTCCTAGTTGTCTAGAGTGTGTGTAATATCACTATATTTCATATTTTACTGTGTTTCTTATGTTGACTAGGACAGGAGACTATCTAGTCTGGGGGCCTAATTGAAGAAGTGAGGAAGTCAGGCCAAGCTGCGCATAGGAATATTCTATATTCTGTTGTGCCATAATGTGCGTCGCCTCACCCCTCAAGTGGATTGGATGTTCATTGGAGCTGTGAGATTCCGCCAAGACCATTGCGAGCTAACATCTTAACATTGTATAACTACTTCAGAGTGCTATTTGGTTTATCAGGGAAAACCCATACCAAGACACGTGACACCAGCAGTATGTAACAATGCGTCCAAATACTTGTTATTGCAGTGAGGCGCCGTTGTCGTCAGGCGTGGTCGATTTGTTACACAATGTGTGTGTGTGTGTCTGTATATGTGTTTGCATGCATACATTTGCCATTCATGCTTTTAAGGTTTAACATAATGTTTATATTGCTATGTAAATGTACGTGCTTTATATATTTACAAAATACAATTTTGCGTGAACGACAAATGTGGTGGAAGAGTGTCGTGGACTTGTATACCCTATTTGTAAATCTTAAAAATAAAAAGCAATAAAAAAGATCCGTTCGGACTTTCTCTTCATGGAGTTATCTCCTGTGTGGCTGACTGTGTGAGTGTCTATATGTGTGTGTACTTATGTGTGTTATATGACCCCTCCTATTTCAATAGTTACATACATTTCCTTCTGCTATATAACTCGTCCATACTCCAGGATTTACTGCACAGTATATAATCTTTGATACAGACAGATAAGGTTAAAAACTGCTCGTGACTACAGAACTGTCTTGACATCGACCTGGCTGCCACGAGATACAAAAATAAGTGATATTGTGTATTTGTGTAGTATTGTCTAATCTATGTATGTGATGAAGAAGGCTCCATAGCCGCAACGTTCACGTTTTGTTTGTGTTCGTTATACTGTAAAGCTCGCTGATATACTTCTCGTTCGGTTTTATATCTTTTCCATACTAGGAAAGAGCACGAAAGAAGACAGTCGTCATATATCATTTTGTGACATACGGATGGTACTGGACTTCAAGGGTGTCAAAACTAAGACAGTCCGGCTCGTCACCCTCCGCATCAAAATCAATAGAATTTTTGTATGGCCTCAATGCGTTTCACCGATGGTCGCGACTCCTGTCACCTGCAGCCTAGTCTTAAAAGGCTTATTTGTGATTTGTTATAGCGCCAGCGGTGGCCTGTTTACGAGCGGCGAGAGTCCACAACTGTGAAAATTCACACTCGGCAGTCAGCTTCAAATCCCAGGCCCGGCCAGCAAAGGAATGTGCCCCGAAGTTACAAACGGCGTCGTCCCCTGCTGAGCAGCTTTTGAGAGCAACACGAGTATCCACGGTATTGTCATCTGGAGCGTCAAACCCGACCTGTTGATGGTTAGTTCTCACCTTTCGCCATTGTTGGTCAGCTATTCGAAACAAGTCAACGGATGTGTAATTTTAAATAGGCTTAGTTTACGCCTCTTCCGCTTTCTTCCCCTTTTGCTCCACTGCGATCTTGTTTCTCTCGCCCTACAATTTGGAAAATCAGTCCATCACCCTCCCTAATAGTTTAGGGCGGGTTCGCGGGTTAAGCACCCCCCCCCCCCTTTTTTTTCCACTAAGATGTAGTGAGAAGTTATCTTAAAGCAGAAATACATTTTCTATTATTTAGGTACTTCAACTTTAATTCACCCCAAAACAAGGTAGCTATTATTTAGACGGGTTAGGTTAGCGTTAGCCACGTTCGACTTGAACTATTTATAGTCCAAGCAGCAAACCACGTGACATTACAGAACAGGGGCCGACACTTCCTTCTTCAACCGATGTATACGACTAATAGCGTGAGTCGGACGTGGGGTTAACAAAATACGTTATGTAAAGAAAACAACTGAACTGCAAAAGAAAGCACAACCTGTTGTCACGCGATGTGTTTAGACTATCCCAGACACCTTCGAATTTCCATTGTTTCGGGATGAATTAAAACTGAGGTACCTTATTATAAATTTTTGAATAATTTTACTCTGCCACACAGATATATATATATATATATATAGACAGGCATTATCTCTACCGACGATAACTTACAAAGACATCCATTTGAAGCTTAACAGCAGACACATTTTTGGGGCGCACTGTTTTATTCAGTTTAAAAAAAAAAAAGTTGCTTGTTTATAGAACGTTGTGTAACCAATTCCAGCATTTGTGACTGTTGTGGTTTTTCTAGGCTCAGTAGTTAGCCACTTTTCCTGAACGGTCAGCTCGCGGTACCACCGTCGGAACCACATTTATCCCAGATTTACGGTACCCATAATGGAATCAACGCCAAAGGGTTGCAATTACATAGTACCGAGCCAAAGGGTTTACAACTCTTGGTTTATGGATACTTAAAAAAATAATAAACTAAAGCAAGACCGCAGCTAAGATCGAAGCCGGCACCCTGGCACTACGAATGGCCTTCACCATTGCCTAAGCCATAGACGCCGACAATTTTAGACGCTTTATAGACATGACTCATCTGTGAACCGCACATCTTCCACCCCCCCCCCCCCACACAACTCACTCACACACACACACACAATATACGAGTTTATTATCGCCAGTAAACGCAGTATAAGACTACAGTAAACGTGGTACAAGACTATCTATGATAGCTCCGTGTGTTACCAAGAACAATTTGGGGAGGGGGGATGGAAACACAGAGCCACCAACCCTTTAAAAGCATGTCACACAGGCTACCAATAAAGAGATCACAGAAACGAATAACAGTTTCCTGAAAACGGAAGTGAGGAGCCGACAGACGCCGATATCACAACGTAGCTGTAAGCTACAACAAAACGTATCAACTGCCGTTTGGAAAATAAAAGGAGGACGAGAAGTTCGAAGAGGAGGAGGAGGGGGGGGGGGGCATCGATGTAGCGTTCAACGTCATTTGAGAAATACCCCCCCCCCCCCCAACTTCCATCCCACGTGATTCATCGCTTCACACAATTTTACCATAATATTTCAAACCCCGACGACGTCTGCACTCAATCATAATTTATGTCAATAGTTGGATCCTGTGCTGCCGGCTATTCTCGCTGGAACTGTATAACGTGTATACTCCATGGCTAGTGAGAATATCCGCGCGGTCATTGGTGATCTAATTACATTTCTACAGCTCTCCCAATAGCCCTGCAGCTATATCTGGAATGGTAATCTGATTTATGCTGTACATGTCCTTGTGGTCCACTGCACCAAACCCCCAGCGTGTGGCAGTGGAAAGGACAAAGGGTTTTCCACAGCTTTTAATTTTTTTAATGGTATATGGCCATTTCTGCAGCATCCCCCCCCCCTCCTTTTTTTCTGTGTTACGTGTTTTTTAATGTTGTTTCTAGTCGTCGTTAAGCAGTGAAGACTGTTAATGTTCTGTGAAGCTCACAGGTAGTAATTGTGTGTTTAAGGGTGTCAACATGAGAGAAAAAGAGAGGAAGAGAGACGGGGAGGAAGAGACAAGGGGAGGAAGAGAGAGAGAAAGAGAGACACAGAGAGAGAAGGGATGAATGGAAGTAAGCCTGTAGCTTAGAAACTTGTCATCTCATTCAGGACCCGACAAGACGCGGTTCGTGATTCCCTATGTGTCCGCGTCTTTGTCTAAGGCGTTGCAAACGCGGTTTAATAAGTCCGATTATTTCGGTTTGACTCCAGCTGCAGGCGATTAGGCAGCAGGCAGCTTTGATCTGATATCAGCCATGGTGTGAACTTTTCATGGTTTAGCAGCAATGGCAAATTACTGCCACTATACAGCTGCAGTCCCGTTAAATAATTTTTCATTTTATTTAGAAGAAGAGTTTTCACCAAAAACCACATGGAAAGTTCAAATGAAAGTATATACTGATAGTTTACACAGAGGTATAACTTGGGGGCGCCCGTGTAAGTGTCTGCTGATAGTCCAGCAGCCTCTTTCTCGTTCCTGTCTAAGAACATGAAGAAGTTCAAGAGATCCCAACGCTGAATCGCCTCTTACGGACGAATGGTTTTCACCACGTCATTTTTCCCCCTTTAAAAACAATTATGCTAACGACGGTCCCGCTTCAGTGCTCCTGGTCTTAGCCACAAAACCTGGCCTCGGGGTCCACACCGGCGCATTCCGGCCTTGGAGTGATAATGCCTGTAATTCCTATAGATGAACAGATTCACTGGCCTGTTGCAAACAGGTTCACCCAAGCAACCAAACATCAGAGATGCCTGTAGCGAGGCGAACACATTATCCAGAGAGACAGGAGAAGACAAGAATTGCATGCCTGTCTCTGCCCTGATTTTGCCAGTGAATAAATTTCTTAGACGTCACAAACAAGTGAAGTACCCGGGGAGTGAATGGAGGGGACAATGTGGAGGCCGCATGAAAGAAGAGGCGCCAGGAAGCAGAAAGCGTGGCAGATGATCAGTCAGGCCGTTTGTGGTGCATTTCTTCAGATCGTTGGTCCCAGCGCCTATGCTCCCTACAGGTCACTGATGACTTTCTAGTTACAAGGGCAAAGTAAGACGGCAGATACTGATTGTGTTCCATTTTTTCATAGGTGTCATTTTTCTATGTATATTCTATGAGAAAAGGAAAGATGAGGAGACTAAGTAGACGGGAAAAAAAGGTTAAATAATAACAAGTCGAGGTAATGGAAGGCGAGAAGGGGTGGGGAAGGAAGAAGAAGAAGGCAAAGAAGAAGAAGAAGAAGAAGAAGGCAAAGAAGAAGAAGAAGAAGAAGAAGAAGAAGAAGAAGAAGAAGAAGAAGAAGAAGAAGAAGAAGAAGAAGAAGAAGAAGAAGAAGAAGAAGAAAAAGAAAGAAAAAAAAGAAGAAGAGGAAGAAGAAGAAGAAGAAGAAGAAGAAGAAGAAGAAGAAGAAGAAGAAGAAGAAGAAGAAGAAGAAGAAGAAGAAGAAGAAGAAGAAGAAGAAGAAGAAGAAGAAGAAGAAGAAGAGTTACATTGTAGACAAACAGGTGGAAGTCTAAGAAAACCCAGTTTCAAATCTCTAGAACAATTTGATCCTGCAGCACAGCTGCAATTTAGCAGTTTCAGTTTAGCACAGTTGCAGTCTAGCAGTTTTAATCTAGCACAGCTGTAGTCTAGCACAGCTGCAGTCTAGCACGGTTGTATTCTAGCACAGTTGTATTCTAGCACAGTTGAAGTCTAGCACAGTTGAAGTCTAGCACATATGAAGTCTAGCACGGTACGGTTGTAGTCTAGTACGCTTGTAGTCTAGCACAGTTGTAGTCTAGCAGTTTTAGTCTAGCACAATTGTAGTCTAGGAGTTTTAGCCTGGCACAGTTGTATTCTAGCAGTTTTAGTCTAGCACAGCTGCAGTCTAGCAGTTTTAGTCTAGCACAGCTGCAGTCTAGCAGTTTTAGTCTAGTACAGGTGCAGTCTAGCGGTTTTAGTCTAGCATAGTTGTAGTCTAGCACATCTGCAGTCTAGCAGTTTTAGTCTAGCACAGCTGCAGTCTAGCACAGCTGCAGTCTAGCACAGCTGCAGTCTAGCACAGTTGTAGTCTAGCACGGTTGTAGTCTAGCACGGTTTTATTCTAGCACGGTTGTATTTTAGCACGGTTTTATTCTAGCACAGTTGTATTCTAGCACAGTTGAAGTCTAGCACGGCTGCAGTCTAGCGCGGTTGTAGTCTAGCATGGTTGTAGTCTAGCACGGTTGTAATCTAGCACGGTTGTAATCTAGCACGGTTGTAGTCTAGCACGGTTATAGTCTAGCACGGTTGTAGTCTAGCACGGCTGTAGTCTAGCACAGTTGTAGTCTAGCACGGTTGTAGTCTAGCACGGTTGTAGTCTAACACGGGTGTAGTCTAGCACGGTTGTAGTCTAACACGGTTGTGTTTAGGGAGTCTCTATGGCGACGAAGCAGTCAAGCTGTTTGCGTCGCGCTCTGGAGATTGTGCAATCTTTTACAAGAGCCCTGGGGATCCATGCTGGAGCTACGAAGTTTGTGCTTTGTACAATGATTTTGGTGGGTAAGTTTAAGAAGAGGAGGACAAAGAAGAACTTGGATTGCCAACATTAAGAAAAAACACAGGACTAAATTATCATACACTTGTTCAACAAGCAGAAGACAAAGAAAGATGGCGTTATGTTATGTTATGATTTTATGGAAAAATCGAAACAACAAACAAATCGAATCCAAGACTTTCCTGATAAGGTCGTGTCGAAATAAGATTACTGCAGCAAAATTACACACAATTATCTCTTTGTATAACTGCTTTTTCCTATATTTTTGGACTGATGGGATCGTGAATACTGCCCTCTCCCCCACCCCCTCTCTCTCTTCCACACAGACACACACACACACACACACACACACACACACACACACACACACACACACACACACACACACACACACACACACACACACACACACACACACACACACACACACACACACACACACACACACACACACACATCGACACAGCAGAACACATTGATGGTAGATCTCTCACATTTACACTGGCCGCCCCGTTGGCTCCATAAGGAATCGTAAAGCTCTGGCAATCAACGACTATGTTAGATATATATGGAATCCGTAAACGTGTTTGGCAACATTCCTCGATTGTAATAAACGCAAAAAGGCGCCACACATGCCGGCGCAGTTTGAAAATCATTACCAAGAGTGATATAGAGATCCATTTGCTCTACACAGCGGGTGACAAAATCACGAACTAAATTATAGAATAATCATAACTGCACTTATGTAATGTGTAATAAATATGAATCTCATTATAACCAGAGGCACCGACTCAAATAAAATATTGGGGCTAAGCCTCGTTACACAGCTTTAGGGTTCTGCGTGTTTTTTTTTTTTTTTTTTTAAGTGACAATAATATTTTGAG
Organism: Candidula unifasciata; assembly: GCA_905116865.2. Classification (NCBI taxonomy): domain Eukaryota; kingdom Metazoa; phylum Mollusca; class Gastropoda; order Stylommatophora; family Geomitridae; genus Candidula; species Candidula unifasciata. The sequence continues at coordinate 690,894 of CAJHNH020001779.1, read as the reverse complement.
CTAAAAACGAGACAGCCCACTAATATTTGGAGCTGCAAACGGGACATCCCAAACAAGTCATTTTACCCCTCCTGACTTTATCTAGGTCACTGGGGTGAAAGAGTGAATTACTTGCTCAACAATAGTTTTGAAATCCGAACCACTCTCTAAGAAACAAAATGAAACAATATGCTCTTTAACTAAACTGGGGCTGGGGGTGGGGGGTATTGAAAACTCCCATCAACACATTTCAGACACTAAAATTATCAAAAGCAGTTAAATCCTATAAGGTCAACATATATAACTATAAGTGTATGTTCGATTCTCGAGATGGGGCGTTCACGTTTCCAGGCCCAGAATTATAGTAACTTCCCTTGCCATTCATGTCTCCTTAGGTCGCTGGACCTCTCCTATGTTGTGGGAGAGGCATGTTTTTCTTATTGTAAACGGTTTAACCGTTGCCTCTTTTCTCGTCTTCTCACAGCTCTACTGTGTGATTATTTTCACGTTCTGCTACTTGGGCGACGGTTTGAAAGTAAGGAAACGGCGATATTTTATTTTTTATCTCTACGCTCCTTGTAGACTGCTTTCTGTCTCTCCGGGGGAGGGGGAGCAACGCTAAAGAAAGTAGAAATATAAAAACATCCCAGTTTCGATGGCCAAGAGTAGTCGAGCCTGCGGAGCATTTCACCTTCAGTACCTCTTACTTGTACACAGACGCCTGAAATAGACACAACAATACAACCTCCCACAAACATTACATACGCCGAGCAAACGCCAAACCAAGCCATATCATAACATCCCCGCAACACAGGAGAGGTCCAGCGACCTAAGGAGGCATGAATGGCAATGGAAGGTACTCTAATCATGGGCCTGGAAACGTGAACAAGCCCCTCGAGAGTACTGCTTTATTTAAATCAAACGGGACAATTGGCGTTTTGTGTGTAGAGCGCCGACGGAACGGCCAGAAAACACCTGAAAACGGGACTGTTCCTGTCCCGGTGCAAACGTGATGTATGGTCACCCTATAAATAAACGTAATATTATATTCAAAATAATATGAAATGTATTAACAAATATTTAAAAAGAGAACTCGGCATGACTGCAGATTAGGGAAAGGTGGGGGGGGGGGGGTGTATAGGTGTCGCTTAGTTCAGACAATATTTTCGCGGTGGAGTGGCGCTCAAGATATATAATCTCCAGGTTCCAATCTTCCTGACTTTGGCCATCTTCTTCCTGCTTCTGCTTGCTTCCTTGTACTGCTTGTTTGTTCACTTTACAAAGTGCAGAAAAACTAATATTACGCAGTATCATGAAATAAAGTTAGGTGCAGAAATGCATCAGCTCTCTCTCTCTCTCTCTCTCTCTCTCTCTCTCTCTCTCTCTCTCTCTCTCTCTCTCTCTCTCTCTCTCTCCCTCTCTCTTTCTCTCATCTAGATTATCTTGCTCATTTTACTCTCTCTGCAGCTCATGATTTCCCTCTCACTCGCTCACTATTTTTCTCACAGACGTTCTATCTTCCCCCTTTCTCTACTATTTTTCTTTAAAACCCGCTCTTCCCTCTCTTTGAACTCTCTCAGGACAAAGGCCCCTACCATATCTATACTCTATTTTACGGAATATATTGTGTGGTTTTGAGGATGTTAGCCTTACGTGATAACCACGAGAATACAACAAGAAGACAAGGACTAGTAAGGGTGACTGACCTCATGTCCTGGTTTCCCAACAGGAACGCTTGGACAAGTGGGATCTCCGTGATGCTTTCAGTCCTTTACAGCTCAATTAGCTGTCTTAACGAACTCTGGTAATCCAATGCAGTAGTTCCATCTAGTAAAAACAATATATATATATATATATATATATATATATATATATATATATATATATATATATATATATATATATATATATATACATGTATAAAAGTGTAAAAGTAAAGACCCCTTTTCATGCCTTTGGCGCATCGGGCATATGGGAAGAAAACCCTATGTTTTTCAGACCAATCGGCACTAGTTGGGGAATGTGGTCAGCATTACGCTGGCCGTCTTCGTTCCCCAGGTCATCCATTCTGGACCCATTTTAGGCTGTGACGACCTGCGACGCCCCATACCTTGATAAAAATCTACGCAGCCAGCAGTGGGTTTCGATCGCGGTACGTTGGAATTACGAGTCGGACTCGCAACGCTTAAACCACGGACGCCGCTTTATATATATATATATATATATATATATATATATATATATATATATATATATATATATATATATATATATATATATATATATATATATATATATATATATATATATAAAGGGTGCAACTGAGACCAGGAATGAAGTCGCCCCTTTCCATAACACAAAGCTCGTGTTTTACTAAGCCATGTGTTGGCAATATATCATGAGCCTCTGCCTTGTTTACTCCAAAGGAAAGGTAACCCCAATACCCATAAAACAGAGATCACTGCAGACGCTGCTAGAGCAAAAGAATAGTGCACAGCTGCCAGTCAGGGTTAGGTGTCTGGTCTGCGTTGACATAACATTTTTTCAGGTTCTATTTACTCTTTCCTGGATAAGGTTAGTATTATCCCCAATCCACTTCTACGCACGAAGCAGCTGGCGAAAGCAAAGTAGCATGATTAATACACACCCCCCCCCCCTTCCTCCCCAACATTCAACACTGACAGAGAAGAGAGTACCGACTTATGTTAAACCATGGCTCATTCATATGTGACCAAGACCTGACAACAATAACAACAACAACAGCTGCTGCTGCTACTGCTACTACTACTACTACGACTACCACCACCACCAATACTATTACTACCACCACCACCACAACTACAAAAACAACTACAACAACACCAACTATACTACAACAACTACTACTATTTACTAGTACTATTACTATTTACTAGTACTACTACTATTTACTAGTACTACTACTACTACTTTTACTAATTACTTACTACTATTAACTACTACTTACTACTATTAACTACTACTTACTACTACCTACTACTACTACCTACTACTACTACCTACTACTACCTACTACCTACTACCTACTACCTACTACTACTACCTACTACTACTACCTACTACTACTACCTACTACTACTACTACTACTACTACTACTACTACTACTACTACTACTACTACTACTACAAAAACACACACATCCCAGTCATCATGCAACAGGTCCTTTGCAGAACGTCCTTCTGATCAGGATCTGCCTAAAAGTCATTTGCCAGCTCTCCCACCTCGTGCACTTTTATATACAAGCAGTCACTTATATCCGTCACTTATAGCATCTTCATGCTGGTCGACCCCTGCCTGTCTTTCTTGGTAGCATGCCTTCTGCTATCATTTTTTTTTTTTTTCCAATCCGCCGTGGTGCCTGATGTGGTCAAGAGACAACATGTTGCTTATTATCCAATCTTCCTCTTTTAGAGTGTCAGTAAAAACATTTTTTAATAGGTATTCTGATTCCCCGTGTGGGTTCCGGGACCACATTGTTGAGAGAAAAAAAAAAAAAAGAACAGAACCACTGTCTCCTCAATAAGTATATCGTAAGAGTCGACTAATCAGCGACTTTCTTCGAAACCGGAGTGCACCTGGCGCAAAGCCAAAGTCCAAAGGGACGAACAACCACGACTTTTCGCCGGAGCTCACAGCTGGTGAACAAAGAAGAAGGTATACTGATACATCTTTCTATAGCATTTCAGCTCAAAAGCGCCTATTTCGGAAGAACAGGGAGATCGTCCACATCTCACATCAACTTTGAATTCTTTGCTGCTGCTAAACCATAGACTTGCAATCTCTCCTAACCCCCTTTGAAGCTGAGGTGATTCTTCTGAGCACTTTGAAATGTTTGGTGTCAGCTTATCTTGATTTCTCAAAAACAGTTACTAATGCCGTCGTTGAGTCTTCAGCACCATCTTCCTCTAGCCCGTGTTCATGTTTCTCCAACGTGGCTTTCTGGTACTTAGCACCAGGACGGATTCGAAAGATGGTCAGGTTATGTAGTCTGTAAGTTTCTTTTAACAGTTGAAAGAAGAAATGAAATGGAAAGCAAAATCAGAAAAGGTCCTCAAAAAACAACATCATTTAAAGATAACTGACACCTTGAAAGATATTTTTGAAGAGAGAGAGAGAGAGAGAGAGAGAGAGAGAGAGAGAGAGAGAGAGAGAGAGAGAGAGAGAGAGAGAGAGAGGGGGGGAGGCTGGGTCACCCTGCGACGCCACATACCACGCAGTGGGTTTGATTGCGGTTAAGTTGGAATTACAAGTCAGACTCGCAACGCCTAAGCCACGGACGCAGCAGGACAAGCAAGATGGCATGCGTTAGGAAAACGTTCCCACAATAAGTGCATGAGATTGCAGGACCACTTGTGCCATCACATGTATATAATTTCTTCTCAATGGCCCAGCACTTAATCTGTCTGCAAACTCTTCCTCGCCCCCCCCCCCTTTCCCCCCAGTGTGTGTTTGTGTGTACCTATTCCCTTCACAATTAGCTGTCCCCGTCCTTGCAATGCAATCCATTGCATCTTGTTCCCCTGAATCCTGAAGGATGGAAAATAAATAAAAAATATGCCCATGCCGGTATTTTTAAAAACGCAACCAGAAAATGACTTTCATAAAATTGACTTTCACATATCCCGCCCAGCCGCACTCATATAATCAAATTTACTTCTGCCAGACTGCGGTTTTTGTGCACAATTTCTACAGCTGACTCGTTAATGGAATTCTCGACATTCCGCCGAGGGATCATATTGCAGCTGCTTCCAATTGTAATGAGTCTGTATGTTCGACGCAGCAAGTTAGCTGTAATGTAATGTCTGGCTGGGTTCAACCTGCCACATAAAAGCTGTTTATTTTCATGCAAGTAACGTTGTGTTTCCTTGATTCGACCTGTCAGCCCGAGTTAGGAAAAGTCAACAATGATCAGGCGTTGTGCGATTGTAGTCAATTCTGAAGTGGTCCTCGTTATGTAAAGGTCAAAGGTAATCATGTTGGAGCTAGCAGTAATCTCACAAGTTAATGTAGTCATCAAGTTGGTACCAGGGCTGCCGGGGTTGGTACTTTCCTACACATCTGGTACTATTTGACCCTTAACGAGTAAAACTGTACTTCTGGTACGACACCGAAAGATTTGGTATGTTTTAGTCTTCTTTCTACTTAACAATAAATGGATGCAGCAGGAAACTTTAGATCATCAAGAGTGATTCCCCTTCTCTGAATATTTAGGCCTATTACACTTCTTCATGTAAGCTTCGAAGTTATTTTTGCCTTCGACAGCGCTTTGTTAATGCAGCTTCCACATATGAATGGCGGTCTTCAGTTTCGCTGCCTGAGCTACCGAGTTTAGTGCTTGGTGCAGCCATGTGAGTTGTGTTTTTCCTATGGAATGCGTTTCATTTGTGAAGCTCCCCGTTTCTGTTCCGGGGCCCTATTGTAGGGAAAATAGGAATAAACTCACTGCCAAACTAAAAGCATGTCGTAAGAGCTTCCTTCGAAGTTAGAGTGCATCTGCCTAAGAGGCAAGGAACTAACATTCTGCATTCAAATTAGTCAGATCTGTCAAACGGATGCACACGCAACACATGGTTTATCAATGATGTAATATAGAGAGAATTTCAATTCCGATCGATTATAAGGTAAGCCAGTTTAAACGCGCGCGAGCACGCTTGCACACACACATAAAAAGTACCACATTTTCAAAGTACCAAAAAAACATTGGTTAAAAGTTACAAACAGTTTAATTTTTTATTATAAACCATTAACACACACACACACACACACACACACATATATATATATATATATAATGTACTGGTTATTTAGATACTTTTTTTTAAATGGCACTACTGCCTCACAAATTTCGACAGCAGTGGTAAGTACTCTCAGACCATGACTATTCAACTGGTAGCCCGCGGGACATATTTGGCCCACAGAAGCCTAGCCTATGGCCCGTGGATCACCTGCCCACTGTATTATATTAAAGGATCTGTATACGCTAGGGCTCAGGGCTCTGGCTCGCAACGATCATCATTTCGGCCCCTAAGGACATACTTCGAAATTAAATTCCTGTTTTGATTTCACATGCATACCTGACAGCAGACCGCTCTGCGTTGACTTTTTGTGACATGGAGCGCTGACTTAAAAAAAGCAATGGCAAACTACTGAAGGTAGTTTACAGTGAAATCACACAAAAAGATGTGGCTGGTTCTGAGACGGCCTGAAAAAAGGATATGCAGCTCCTCCCCCCCCCCTCCCTCCTCCCAAACTGGTCACTACTCCTCAAGCCGAACAAACACAAAACTTGACCAGCCACTTATGTCCAAGGGTTCGGACGGAGGAATACACTGGGAAGAAGACAAGCGTTAACCTATGACGAAGTGCAAACTGAAAAAGCAATGTGATACCAGGGCTGCCAATGGGATTTGTTTTGACAATCCTAGCTAAGCTTAACAAAAACCCAAGCAGTTTATAAGCAAAGAACAACAAACACAATTTGTTTTTAAAACACAGACTGTTAAAAAGTACAAATTTTATAGTTACGAAACGAAACATTTACCTACTTTTATATAAAGATTTTTTTTTAAACCCAGATTCCAAAATCTGAACCCAAGGCGTCAAATAAAAACCCAGAACTGGGGGTAAAAGCCCATCACTAGCAGCCCTGGGGAATACTAGGCTCTCAGTCTTGCTTGGTAGGTGGTCAATGAGTCAAGCTCTCACAGATGGACAGAGACAGCACTGTCCTTTAAATCCGGTAGCCTCTGCCGACTGTGACAACTAGGAAACACAACAATAACATCCCATACCCCCCCCCCCTCCCACACACGACATATAATTTCGCTAGCAACTCCTAGACAGCGGAGCCACAGTCTAAAGTTCGACGATCAAATGTCCACATTAGCATGTGACATCGGCTTTGGCGGCGCAGCAGGAAATGAAATCGCACCGACTCGCACAGGCGTAAATCGTGCGACCGCGGGCTGGATAAAAGGTGCCATTCTTAAAACAGCAGACCGAGGACAAGGCAGGGGCGGAGAGATCCCATAAAAACCTACAGCATACAACTTTCTAGCCAAGCTTAGTCTTTGTCTATGTCTATTTGCCGTCCTTTTCAGGAGGACATTTTTCGTTATTTGAAGCCCCAGCCTGGCTCTTGTCAGGGGCCGCAATATAGCCAGGCCATAAATATGGCCAACAGGCTGAACGCGGTTTCTGGGACCTCTCCACGGTGATCCTCATCCACATGGTGGCACATTGTGTCATCGGATGTTTATCGCTTGTGTGATGTCCTGGTGGGGTAGAAAGTCAGTCAACTTTCTAGCTGATCTGCTAAGGTTAAAACAGGGGGGGGGGGGGGGGGGGGGGGGGGGGGGGGGGTAGGGGGGGGGGGGGGGGGGGGGGGGGGTGGGTATTACAAATGCAAACATTTGTTACGCCACTGGTGCAATAGACGTATGCTGCCATAATTATGTTGACTAGTTCGCACTCGGTAGTGATGTGGCAAATATCAAGCCAGTCGCTTTTACTTTCCTTGACATTCATGGTACCAATTTTAGGAACGGCAGACCTAGGATCAATAATAAAAATCCGCCCCGATGAGGATTCGAACTTAAGACCTTCGGTCCGGCAAGAAAGTATACAACCACTGGGGATATGCTTTGAGGTCGTTGAAAGATAAATATGATAAATAAACTGAAGGTTGTTAATAAAGACTTACAATGAGGAAAGAGGCCTAGCAACGCAGATATACTAGTACTAGTGGTGGAAAAAAAAGGGGGGGGGGCAGGTATGCTTTGAACTATTTATCTGAAATGTTCCTGTTCATTTTACCCGGTCCATCTACACACTACCTGACCTTTCATTCATACTTTTTCATACTCTACTACCTCGGGAAGGGGGGGGGGGGTCACGCTGTCTTCCCTTCAAATACAACAGCGCCGATGTCACGTGTTCTATACTACACAGCTTTCAAGGACTCCAGAACATATAGTACAACACCCAACACCCACGCCCCAACCCACCCACAGACCAGGTCACATGAGAGACTCTTTTCGAAGAAAGCAGTGCAACGTGACAACCCTCTGACATAGATCAGACTCAGAAAGTGTGTAGATGGGCTAGGAAACGTGAACAGATCCATTATTACATTTATCTGCATTCAGCGCATTTTTTTTTTTACATGCAATTAAACCAGTATTAGGTCCCTTGGCCCCCGTTCTCTCTGCGTCAGTGCCCACCGCTCAAATGTCCCAAACAGAGTGGAGAGAAATGAGGCGAGGGTTCAGTGAGAGAGGAGTGGGGGAGGGGGTTCAGAGGATACGCCATCAAGATCAGATGAATTCTGAAGAATCTGACCCAGCTAGGTGAGGTTCTGACGGGGTATTGTCGTTACAGTTAAGCCACTAAAATAATACATTTCACAACATTTGAAACCATTCCAGGGTGTAAAGGAGAAGCCAACAGTAGATATCAGAGTAAACGGAGAGACAGCAGAACAAGCAACATATCTGTCATATCTTGCAAATGTCATGATTGATGGTGGCAGGAGTGTAATAGAAAACAATGCAAGCGTTTAGAGGAATACTCACAGATATATTTAATGGATTAAACAAGAAACATCATCTGGATAAACAAAAACTTCTTCTTTTTCTTCCCGTTCACCAGCTGTAAACTCTGGCGGAAGGTTCTGGTTGCTCGTCCACTACTCTTCTTCTTCTTCTTCGCGTTCACCAGGTGTACACTCTGGCGGAAAGTTCTGGTTGCTCGTCCACTACTGAACTGCAGTCCTGCTCCAGAACCTGAGTGTTGCGTGTGCATCAGTTTTACAGATCCCATTCTCTTGAATACAGACTGTTGGTTCCTTGCCTCTCCGGCAGATTCACTCCGACTTCAAAGGAAGCTCCCCAATTAGTCGATTCTTACGACATGCTTTTGGGGAGGCAGTGGGTCTATTCTTGTTTTCCCCACAATGAGGCCCCGGAACCCACACGGGGGCGTCCACTACTGAACTGCAGTCCTGCTCCAGAACCTGAGTGTTGCGTGTGCATCAGTTTTACAGATCTCATTTTCTTGAATACAGACTGTTGGTTCCTTGCCTCTCCAGCAGCACTCCGACTTCAAAGGAAGCTCCCCAATTAGTCGACTCTTACGACATGCTTTTGGGGAGGCAGTGGGTCTATTCTTGTTTTCCCCAAAATGGGGCCCCGGAACCCACACGGGGGTAAACAAAAAACAAAACAAAAAACAAAAAAAAACAAAAACTGAATTCTTCTTCTTCTGAAAACGGCGGTTGGTACGTTGTGTTATATTTTGCACCTCGGCTGCTATATCGATTTTAGCCAATCCAATTATTGTCGCCTTTTATGACATGCTTGTTAAGGTGCAGTTGGTCAAATCCCCCACCACACCCAGAACAGAGCCTGGAAGTAAAACATCTGAAACTAAGCATTCAAAACACTCACAAATTTTAATGGAGTGTTACCGCACGCAAACATAACACTACTGTAATCTGCAGAAGTATGGAAAGGAAACGCGACATTTCAAAAAATGTACTTAACGCTCAAGAAACGTGCATATTTAGGGGGGGGGGGGCCTAGAGAGAGAGAGAGAGAGAGAGAGAAGAGAGAGAGAGAGAGAGAGAGAGAGAGAGAGAGCGAGAGAGAGAGAGAGAGAGAGAGAGAGAGAGGGAGAGAGAGAGAGAGAGAGAGAGAGAGAGAGAGACAGATTTATACATACATACAAAGTATGCACCTGACGAGATACAGCGAAATATGCCAGGCAATAAATCGTGCAATCTACTGTTTGTGTCTTCTTTGTTCAAATTTACAACGGGGAAACATTGCTTTCACACACACACACACACACACACACACACACACACACACACACACACACACACACACACACGCACCTGCATTTTGCCCAAGCGGACAGCCATTATTTAATTTCAGCTCTTGGAACAGCCCCATCATCTTTTTCTTCGTCTGATGTCTTGCCGACCACGCCGGAGAGGGGATGAATATTGACTTTTCGGCGGATATCCAACATAAATTTCAACTAAAAATCAGGACCAATGTTAATAAAAATGAAGACATTCGTAGACGAATGCTGGAGTTTCACTGTACATGCAAGGAATTACCCTAATAACGTTGGAATCAAAAGTAGACATCAAAGCTCCCCCCCCCCCCTTTTCTCTCTCTCTCTCTCTCTCTCTCTCTCTCTCTCACGCACGCACACACGCGCGTGCGCACACACACACCAAACTTGAATAAAATTATCAGGAAATTAATATATTTAAGAAATAGGAGAATAAATACAAAAGAAAATTTTCGAAAAGCCGGTGTAATTGTACCATTATGTAAAACAGCCAGCCCCCACAGTGCAATTATACACACACAAAATGTACACGGAAACCTTTGAGTAGCTGGAGGAAGATTACCCTGTGTTATTTACTGCTCGGACAACTGCGGCGTCGATGTTTGGGGGACTGCTGTGTCCTTGCCATCTTTACGACTTCCTATGATTGCTCTACGCGCTGAACTGGAGAAAGACGTAAACGTGTTTGTATGAAAATCCTTTGGCCAAGTCGGATGTTCTTCGACACACTCGGGTAGCAGACAAAAGGGGGGGGGGGGGGGGGGGGGGGGTGAAACATAAATGTGGCGACGGAGGTACGGGGAAACGTGCTGTCTCTTTGCCATCTTTACGACTTCCGATAATTGGTGTCTGCATGGCTGTGTCACGGCATCAGAAGCTGCACGGGGGACACACAGGGGGCGCACATGTTGCTAACCTGAGATTGCCAGTCAGTGACAAAGAGATTGTTTGTCTACAAGTTTTAATAGCATCTGTGCGACAAAGGAAAACAAATGTGGTCCGCGAAGACACCAGAATAATAAATGTGGAAGATTTTTCTCAACGCTAGCGGGTTCTGGTAGTCACACTCGCCATCACCACGGGCTGAGAGTCTTACACCTCCCCAAAGTATATTAATAAGAAGAAACTTCACATGGAAGCATGTACAGCAGGAGTCTGCCAATCATCGGCAGAAGTGATACCTCGTTCACAATTGTTTCGGCCTAAGAGCTCCTAGACAATCTCAGAGGGTGGCCCCCCTGAGTTCATAAAGCTCAGACTTGATCTGTTCCTGCTGCACGTATTACCGGATGTTCTCGGACAGGGACAAGACAAAAATGGTGACTATGCAACAGGTACTGTGCGATTAGAAGTTTATAGTCGCTGCGGTAGCCTATTAAATCAGTCGGCATACCTAGACGACCAAGTGGCACGCTTACGGTTGGTTTATCGGACACATGTTAGACTTTACAATACAACATACCATACAAAATACAACCCTTGACCCGATAGGGTCGTGAAGGTGTATTGATGGAAGTACTAGCACAAAATAAACCCGCCATCTTTCTCTGACTTCCGCTTGAGAATAAATGTATGATAACTTAGTCCTGTTTATTTCTTGATGTTTTCACCAGTGTTGCCACTTTGGATATTTTACATCCAGATTTAGATGTTTTCCCTTGCATTTAGATATTATGAATTAATCAAGTAACAGAAAGTATTGTGAACGGCACTCATAGAAAGAAGTAGAAAGATAGAAAAACATTTAGATGGCGTTTTTGACGTTTAGGTGGTAGATGTTTTTCTAAACGTTTGTCATTGGAGTGAATTTATCAAATCTAACCTAAGAAACAGGATAAAATTTGACCTCCTAAATGCTAATTTGACAATAAAATTCGACCTGATAGGAGTAGGAAAAGGCTGTTCCACTTATCAGCTCCCTGATTGTGTATTAAAAGAAATTGGAACAGCTAAAGCATACCAGAGTCATTTTGGATCTCCCCCGTGTGGGTTCCGGGGCCCTATTGTGGGGAAAACAAGAATAGACCCACTGCCTCCCCAAAAGCATGTCGTAAGAGTCGACTAACTGGGGAGCTTCCTTTGAAGTCGGAGTGCATCTGCCTGAGAGGCAAGGAACCAGCAGTCTGCATTCAATTGAATCAGATCTGTAAAACTGATGCACACGCAACACTCAGGTTCTGGAACAGGACTGCAGTCCAGAAGTGGACGAACAACCAGAACTTTACACCAGAGTTTACAGCTGGTGAACGTGAAGAAGAAGAAGAAGAAGATTTTGGATCTGAAGCTTCAACTTCATCATCCAAGCTAAGTTTATCCTGTGGATCTTGTAAGGCAGACTTCAGTAAAGATGAGGACATGATTCTATATGGTAAGTCATATCAATAGCTATGTAATTAGTAACTTTCCATTTGGATCTTTTTTCTAGATGTTTTCCATACAAATTTAGATGTTTTTAGATATTTTTTGACTCCGTTTTGGTTATTTATTGTCAAAGAAAAGTGGCAACACTGGTTTTCACTCCAAGTTCTTCTATGCCCACCTCTTTTTCGACTACTCCCCCAATGTTCCGTGAAGCACAGTCTTTGCTATCGAATCACGTCTCACCACGTGCCCAAACCAAGCCAGCTTGGGAAGTTTCAACACTGCCAAGACAGACCCCTAGTGTGCTGCAAATTTGTAAATTATAACTATGACGTATTAGTTTTGTGTTCTAAATAACTAATTAAAAAATAAGTAAAATTAGTCTACGTCATTTACATTCGAAAGCCTGGATCCTTTCCATTTCCACAGTGAGAGTCCAACTGTCACATCCGTATAAGAAAACAGACAACGCCAGTGATTTGTAAATACTGACCTTGACTGCCATGGTGATTTTGCTCTTCCACATCGTGTTTAGTGGAGGACAATACAACACTATCATCTGGAAGGGTGCCCCCCCCCCCCCCTACCCCCAAAGGGGGTTACGTACCCACAATGATTTAAGATCAAGATTTACCTGTCCGGTTACTTCGCAACCGCAAGGGGGGGGGGGGGGGGGGGGGGGAGAATATAACTTAACTTTACATTTGACAGTGGCTAACAGGATTTTGTACGGTTAGGGTTTTCATTTCTAAAGTGCTAATCCCGCGGCTGGCAAACGCGGAGAGGGCAAACTACAACTTCGTCCCGCAATGCACAGTACGCTACTTCGGAACCCTAGGAACCCTAGAGTGACCTAATTTAACGTGTTGAGCAGCTGGACAGGGTTTCTATCATGTGAACTCATTAGATTCCACCCGAATAATGACTTCTTGAATCAATGGGCGACAATCTTACAAGCACTGAGTCAATGGGCGACAATCTTGCAAGCATAGAGTCAATGGGCCACAATCTTGCAAGCACTGAGTCAATGGGCGACAATCTTGCAAGAGTCAATGGGCGTCAATCTTATAAGCTGCAATTCCAATAGTGTGAGGGTCAAGGTTTAAGCTGTTAATCTCTCAAACTGAATGTCGTGGGGTTGTTTCACGTATTGCGTCGTACGGGTCTGGAGTATGATTCTTAAGGAGATCTGTGAGGATCGTCCCTGGAGCTACGGAGTTTAAGCTTCGCGCGACTCCCTTCCCTCTTCCTTGAAATGAAATTACAGCAAACATGATGTCCCAGTTCTCCTGCCTTGTGTATTTTCATGCCTAATGTATCTTGAATGTCCTGTGGCCACATTCATACTAACCATCCCCGACCGTTTCGTACGTAGTTTTTCCGTCATTACTTTTTTTTTTAACCTCATTGTCATCATGTCAGTAAAGTGAAGGGTCGTTATTCCTTTCGGAAATATCCCAGACTGGTGTTTTTTAATGTGTCTCCCCCCACCTTTCCCCACAGATGATGTGGCCAACATCATGCCTTTATTTCTCAAGATATTTCTGGTATTGGTATTATACTGGAAAGCCAAGGGCAATTACAGCGGCTTTGTTTTGACCTATTAAGGGACAACGAAATCATACATGAGTGAACATAAGAAGCCAAGACCTCCATAATGCTACTGCGCGGATGTGGTTCTTTGTAAATTTGAGTTTTGTGTATCTGTGTAGTTTTGTTTGATTTGTATATGCTGACGAATGTTCCATAGCCGCAACGTTCACGTTTTGTTTGTATTTGTTATATTGTGAAGCTTGCTAATATACTTATCTTTCGGTTTAAATTTTTTCTTGACATTTGCACATTTGAAACGTCTTCAACCATCCCTCTTTCTCTACGCAACAACAAGAAAGCCGGTAAAGACAGTGGGCATTCTTTTTCTTCTTCGCGTTCGCCCTTAAAAAGGGCGGTAGGGATGTCGTGCTGTGGTTTAGGCGAGGCTGCGATATATATATATATATATATATATATATATGTGTGTGTGTGTGTGTGTGTGTGTGTGTGTGTGTGTGTGTGTGTGTGTGTACACCCTTCGGTCAAATACACTCAATGTCTAAAAGTCTTTATTTGGTACTCTTTTACAACATGCCCGTTAGTTAGAGGGTGGTGACTATCCTCCAGATGGGACCCAAGAACTCACACAGGCAATGTTTACCAATGGTTAATTTGCGAAGCCCCCCTCCCCCACCTTTCTCCCATACGCACAAGCACAAAATATACAGTAAAGATATAGACGGCATTCTCAGAGCTACGGCCGCGGCAAGGATGGCGACGAACCTGTACCCCATTAGCGGCTGATAATACATGAAAGGACACTGGGGTAGCTTAACAGCCTCAGACACGTGGCCCTAAGTCTGAGAAGCGGCCAGCGGAGATTATTTAGTGCGGCCATCACATTATGACAGGCGGATAGAGCCGCGCATAAAACAAACCTAATTGAAATAATTAAAGACATACAAAGCATAATCTACCGTCCTGGCTCGTTAGCTGCGCGAGGCTGCCTCTAAGTCTTCATTATCTCTACTCGGAAAGACAGCTGCGTTGCCTTAAATTAAGCCGCAACTGGCGTCCCGCCCATTTATATCTGATAATACTCCAACACATATCATAGCTGGTCGGCATCGGCCACGAAATACTGGAGCAGTTAATCAAGCCGAGCATATCTGCAGGCGTTTTGCCAGTCACATAGTTCATATATCTACGTGCCAAATATCCTAACTTGGCTTCATGGGTTACTAACGGCTGAAATATATATTTTATTGTGTAAGCTCTTTTAATGTACACCTATCATATGCTGTCTTAATGTGCGACCAGAACAATAATTCTATAAACTTTTTAACGGTAATCAAGAAGCAGGCGGAGGACGGGGTTAGCGAAATAAATAGAGATCTTGCCAGGGAAGCCGGTGCGCAATAAATAGAGATCTTGCCAGCAAGCCGATAGGTGTGTGTTCAAATTCATATTAATAATTGTTTACGACAAATTTGCGGCCTTTCACAGAAGCCAGGAAATGTGTTGGCACACGAGCTAATGCATTATGTTGGAATCGATGTGATGTTGTACAGCGAAGTTTGCTGGCCATGCACTTCAATAGGAGCACCGAATCTCCCAGATGTCCTGGGGGTTTTACACTTGTTACTTTTTAATAAACTTAAGATTCTACAGACTACACTTGCCCTAGGACTCCATAAACTTTATTTTTCGATGTCACTTACTTTAATACATATTAGTCACCACTTTACAGATCTGGGTAGAACACGGACATGTTTGAAAAAAGAGAGCCTCGCGTACGATGTCACTACCTCCAGTATGAGAATGGAGGTGGAGGCGGTAACAGCAGCTCTCCAATGACTTGGAAGCAGCACAGTCCGACATGAAATTGTAAAGGACTCGCAGAGCATGCTTCGGAAAACTGAAACTTGGCATCCTACGCGCAGAGCGGCTTGTTTCACTTGATAAGACTAAGATGAGAAGCATATTTTGGATATTCTGTCCAAGATATTCAGGTGTGCGAAGTAACGCGCAAGCTAATAGATTAGCTGCTGCTCTGGGCAGTGAGCTACTTTATGGTAAAGTAGACGCCGAGAAGGTTCTTTGAAATCAAATGAAAGTGCAATAGAACAGACAGAGAATGTAAACAATGAAATAGTTAATTAGAGGTTAGTAGAGTTTCTGGAAGATATTGAAAACAAGAGATAAACACTGGCGGACTTTTAATCAGGTTCCAGCTGGTACTATTCGCATGTCGTCTCTTCGTTGGCTACTGGAGAAAGGAACGGAGCCCATGCCGGAATCTCCAGCGTGCAGTGCGGATATTTCCGATTAATTTATTCAGGGCGGTGTAGGACATGGGGGTCTCATTTAGGGACACATTATTAGTGTCGTAACCTCAGACTTCACAGATCAGGATTTCATTATTACCACTGACAGAAGAAAAAAGCCATAAGTTTAACGAAGAATCGAACACAGCTATCCTGAATGAGAGCACGTATAAAGACTCAATTTTCTTTGCATTTATATATCACTTTTTTTTTTTAAATATCCAGAAACCGTGAGTTCTTAACCCTTTGGCTCGGTACTATAGATATCACAACCCTTCGGCCTTGATTCCATAATAAATATAGTAAATATGGGAGAAATTTGCCTTTTCTGCCCACCCCCGGACCACAAGGAGTTCGTCACCTGTTCGTCGCGAATTCAGATTTAGCCAACTATGCTAGCGAGCCAGACATATATCACTAGATTTAACTGACAAGCTTCGCCCGGGATAGTGAAAGAAAGTGTTATCCTCATCTTGGTCTCGACCATGTAGTAGAAACTCTACGGAGGAGTGAGCACAACACCAGCCTTCCGTCTTCAAGTTTCTCTTTTTACGTCCTCATTTCCCAAACCCGCCAATGTCCAATTCCAGTACATGTCTGGCGATTTTCTGATGCTTCTGTAGTCAATAAATTGTTACAATGCGTGGGAGCTGGCACCCGAGTCACTGCTAGAGGCAGAGTGGTAGGAGCGACAAATATCAGTTCTGCCCACAGCTAGCACTACCACCCTTCTTCGTCATTCTGCAGTGATGCGGCAGTGACTCGGGTCGTGACTCCGGGCTTAAATTAGGCATGTTTGCAGTTAACCCAAATTCCTGCCGATAAAGCAACAACCTCCACCAACACCTCTATCTTAAAGTCCTCGTTTCAAAGGAGACAACAAGATAATTTTTTTTAATGTCAGGGATATAAGAAGAAAAAATATTCAAAGAGATATAACTCCATCAAAAGTTTATTTTTATTGATTGTCGCAATAAATATAAGAAATGCATAATAACCTGAGCGCACATGTGAATGTTAATCTAAACAATATAGCCATAATGGTAACAAAAAAGTTTAACCCATGTATTTGTCATTGTCTGGGAGAAAAAACATCAGTTAATTTATCATGTACACACGAAATATTAAATCATAGTCAGTTCCTTGAGTGTGGATTTTTATCATGGTATGGAGCGTCGCAAGTTATCCTGCAACGGGTACCAGGATGAGCTGTCCTGGGAAAGTAAAGACAGTCGGCGTAATGCTGACCACATTACCTACCGAGTGCTGATGGTCTGTAAAAATATGGGCGCTCTTCCCATATGCCAGATACGCCTAAAGGCGTCCAACGGGATCTTTACTTTTTTTTTTTACTTACTTTACAGTTCCTTGAGGAATGTAATTTTTCGTTAATTGAAGCCACACCAAAATGTAGTTTTTCTGTTTTTTTTTTTTTTTTGTAAATCTAATTCGCATTCCATGTTATACATAGCATTTTGTATTTTTTTTTCCCTGACACTGAACGCATTATCATCAGCGTTGCCACTTTGGATCTTTTATATCCAAATTTAGATCTTTTTCATTGCATTTAGATACTGTTTTTGACGTTTAGATCCTAAATATTTTTCTAGATTCTTTTCATATGGAGTTAGATATTTTATAGATTTTTTTTCTTTTCATTGTCAATTTAATAATTACTGTGTAAAATATTTACTACAATATTTTTGTTTTGGTCTGGCACGTACATTGTGACAACTGCCATTACTTGAACTTTGAACTCTCACTGGGGTCAACGCACAAATATCTGGCAGCTCAGGTACTGATTAATAAAAACGCGCGTAAATCATACTAACTTTGTTTCAACCGTATCCTCACTGTGCTGACTTTGCGTTTCTTTTTCATGTGTTTAAAAAAAAATAATTGCTCACCTTCTTATGTGGCTTTCACTTTGAAAAACCTTTCAACATGCCAAAAGTAAAGTATGAGCAAAAAATTTGGAAAGAGTGTGTGCATGATGACAAAATTAAAAACCGGGGATATGACCAAAGCTTGTTGTAAGTTCTGTAAGTGTGAAATTAAAGCGAAAATACAAAACTCAAAGAGTCATGCAGAGACTAAAAAAGCATAAAACTGCAGTTTCATTTAAAGATATTACACCGCTGACATCTGTTTTCAGAACTATACTGATAAATGAATCATCAAAAGTTGAAGCATCAGTCGCAATGTTTTTAATTTGTCACTGCGCAATTTCAAACTGTGACCATTTGATCGATTTGTAAAAAATCTTGGACTAGTTCAATTTGAAAAGTGTGGTGTAGAAAGTATAGTTTATGAACTGAAGGACCTTTTAATCAGCAAACAGTTAGGAATAAAGAATTTGGCTGTAATTGGTACTGATAATGCCTTTGTGATGGTTGGTATAAACAATGGCTTTTATGCCAAGTTGAAGGAAGCTAACCCATCGTTAATACTTATAAAATGTATGCGTCATTCATTGCAGCTAGCATTATCACATGCTTCATCTAAACATTTACCAAGGAATTTGGAATACCTTATTGCTGAAACACTCTACTGGTTTTCCAAATCATTTGTCAGACAACAGCAATTCAATACATTATATACAGCCTTGAATGATGGTTCCACACCACCGAAAATTCTGTCAGATTGCAAAACTAGATGGTTATCAATTTAACCAGCTGTTGAAAGAATTATGTAGCAATGGCTGAATTTGAAGACACACTTTGAAATAACAAGACAAAGTGAAAAGTGCTACACAGCTGAAATACTATATGGAATGTACAGTGATAAAAAAAATTTGTCATTCATTCTCTTTTTATAACCTATTCTAATGGAAGTGCAAAAAGTTAATAAACTGTCCAAATCTAAACTTGTTGATAGAGTTAAATCCCTTGATGATCTCACCTTGCTATTTCACTCGGTAAAAGACTGGTGTTGCCAACTTCTAAAGCTGATTTGCTCACTTGCACTATAGAGAGCTATTTGGCTCCTAAGCCACACCTTGGATATTAAATCGAATCAAAAATTGATGATTTAAAAACAAAAGGACTGTTAACAGAGAATGAAGAGAACAACTTAAGAAAACACTGTCAAGATTTCCTTATCTCATTATTGAAGCAGAGACTTCCTGAAAATCTAGATGTTTTGAAAAATATTTCACTTTTTTCTGTGAGCAACATACTTCAGCCAAAAAGGACATACCTAAATATTGTAAAGTTATGAAATTTTTAGGGGCTACTGATAATGGTGTCGCGGAAGCAGAATATCAGTTAACCAAAAAAAAGTTAGCTGAATGGACAAGCAAAACAGAAACTAAAGCGTTTTGGAGTAAAGTGAGACAATTTAAAGATGCCTCATCAAACAGTCCATTCTGTAAGCTCTTTAAAGTGTCATGTCTACCTTGATACTACCCCACTCAAATGCTGACGTAGAAAGAGTTTTCAGTGCTAGGAATTATATCAAATATAACCTGAAAAACAGGATGAAATTTGACCTCATAAATGCTATCGTGTCATTAAAATTCGGCCTGAAGAGACTAGAGAAATAAGCCTACTGTTCCACTTATAAAGAAATTTGAACAGCTAAAGCATACCAGGGTCATTTTGGATCTGAAGCTTATCCAAGCAAAGTTTATCCTGTGGATCTTGTGAGGCAGACATCAGTGAAGATGAGGACAAAATTATGTAGGGTAAGTCATAACAAAAGCTATGTAATTTTTGACTTTTTCAATTTGGATGTTTTGTCTAGATATTTTCCACGCAGATTTAGATCTTTTTAGATATTTTTGACACCGTTTTGGATATTTTTTGTCAAAGAAAAGTGGCAACACTGATTATCATATTTTACATTAATTTATATGAGAAAAATGGTTTCGCACAACGAGTGTTTCGCTTAACGAGTATAATTCTGGAACGAATTATACTCGTTAAGCGAGGTTCCATTGTATTGTCTTTATATTAGAGTCCCAGAAATAAGGGCAGAGTAAAAAATACGCAGAGAAAGGAATCGAGAACAAAAGTATGGCTTGGGCATGAGGTGAGCTGCAGGCGACAATAAAGAGTAGAACTACCATGTGTGAGTTAGTTGAGGGGCCCATTCTCCACTGGTGGGATAAATAGCAGAAGAACAGGAAGAAAAAGTGAAAATGCACACAGGATACGTCCAAATCTCGCTACATAAATGAAAAAGTATGGAGACCAGCGTTCCCTCCTACCAGCTGGATCCAACCTTTGGATTTGCCGGCTATGAGATAATCACAGGACATAAAATAGATACAGCATAGTTAGACTGTCCCTAGGGGGAAGTCAATCACAGTGTTTGCTGCTCTACACGAGGCAGTGGCATACTATGGAAGCCGCGCACAAATGCTCATGTGACTTCACATACTCCCACCTGTATCTGTTTAGCGTAGTGTGCTTCCCATGAGGGCACTCAATATACACATCATATCTTAATCAGATTAGGAAAAAAAATACAGCCGGGGTACTTTTCGTGAAAAAAATACAGATAATATAACAAAAGGGAATACTAGTTAAAGAATATGGTATGATGTGTAAGCCTAAAAGAAAATCAGAGATGCCTTTTCCGTGCTCTAAGGTCGCGTTCTCTCACCTGTGGTCTGCGAACTAATATCGGTCCGCCGTGGTCAGCAGAAATTTCAAGACCACCATCACAATCAGTGGCCACGGTAAAAATCGACAGAAAATTCGAAAGGATGTCATTGCAGCGAATCATTTCTCAGAAACAACGCTTTAGCCATGTACGTAAGACTTTAAGACTTCTAAGCAATATTATAATTCTGTAACGTTAATTTAAAAAAAAAAAATAGTTCGTACATTTGTAACTGTTTCAAATGGCCGGATTTAGGCTCGATGAGGCCCGGAATTATTACAGCCCTAAGGCTACTGTCGTTTTAAATTACGCAAGCTAATTTCAGATAACTTAAAAAATACGTAACCCTGAGAGGGTCTGAGATTACCCGAGTTAATCAAAGTTGTGGATGTTGACGTATATCAAGCTGATTATTTTATTAACAACGTTATTATACGCAAGTCTCTAATTGGAATCCTAACTAAAGTTTTGGCAATATGGTAATTCAATTACCAAGGGTCTCAAAAGAACACGAATGAAAAAGAATTACTAAAAAAAACATTTAGAGAGAGAAGGGGGGGGGGGGGAGGACAGAAATATACTGGTAACATTAAAAGACTTAAACTCTTTTTTTTTAAACTTACTGAAAGGAAACGTCGAGGACAAGATACAAGTTGGAAGACACTATCAAAGGATGGACAAACTGTAGTCTCAGAGAGTGTACAACCAAGACAAGAGACAGAGCACTCTGAAGATCTACTGCAGCCAACCTTCACTAGGGAGACGGCACCTTATTTAATAAAGCCATGCGGCTCTAAATCTGCAGACTGAAGACCCTATGTCCTATATGAATTAAACAGTGGCACAGACAGACAGTGAAGTCCTGTGCAACGTCTGAAGACCTGTCACGTCATTTCGCAGGTAACCCCTGATGACGCAGCTGTTATGAAGGCACTTTAGAACAGTGTTCCTCAACCTCTGTTACACCCGCGGCCCGCCAAAAACAGTAGAGATTATTTTGCGATTCACCTGACAGCTAACCAAATAGAGAAACAATACAAATGTAGACATTAGTTTATTCGTTAAATCCTTTGTCACAAAATTACAATTCTCAGTTAATGTGTGTTGCTGATAAAGGTTAAAAATCTTACACATGTGGCGGGAGCATTGTTTCTGACAGATAAAGCACTCAAATAACATACGCTCAATTTTTTCGGTTTGGGTTCAATTTTTTTTTATTACTGACATGTCTGAGAAAGTCCCCCCCCCCCCTTCCCAACACACACAATCATATATATATATATATATATATATATATATATATATATATATATATATATATATATATATATATATATATATATATATAGGAAGTCCTTTTAGTGTTCATTCTATACACTGACAGAGAAAAATTAGTGACCCTACCTCGTTACAAACTCAAGCAGAATTTGTTGGCGGCCCACAGAGACTTTTCAGCGGCCCACGGGTTGAAGAACCCTGCTTTCAAACTCCCATGCCTTACTTCGCAACTCGTTTTACCTTCAACAAATACAAACCCAGACAACGCCTTACCTGCGATGCAAATTACTCAATTAACGCTTAAAGTAATGACATTTCAGTGGCACATCAAATACATCAACGGCCTGTATCCGTTATTAACGCTGGAAAATAAACAAATCTACATAACCGCCTTGTCGAGCATAATATGCTGCAGCAGCGTTCCTCGTTTCTGTGTATACTGGATCCTGGCCATAAGAATAAACTCACAGGGAGCAAGTACAGCGGGGATCTACAGTCATCAGTAGAAATTATCCTCTTTCGACACACGTTTCGGCCCACGATTCCTAAACGTATTCGGAGGTGGGCCCACCTGAGTTCATGACACTCAGGGCTGCTTCCCCGCTGCACAGATTACCGGATGGTGTTATACTTTCGGCCAGAGACAAGACGACTTAGTGGTTTCGAAGGAGGTACTGTGAGATAAGAAGTCGCCACGGCAGCTTAATTAGAACAGTCAGCGTGCCTGGACGACCGAGCGACAAGCTTACTTTGGTTTACCGGACACATCTTGGACTTTTATTAGCAGTTGGCAGAGAGACACTGGCAGACAATTCGTACACGATGGACTTTTCAAAGGGATAAGAAACTCTTTTCCACTAGATACCCGGACCAACTCACCGAGGGCCCGTCCCCTACGTTGTTGCGTTGCGTCCACAACCAGCTAGAGGCCCTTTCGGCCACCTCTCCCAGTTTTTTGAGTGCCCGTTTCCGTTCATTACCGCGCAATCCTAACTCTTTAACCACATTGTAGAGCGAAGTGGAAACGAGGCCTCTCGCTCCCACTTCGACGGCAAATACCCGCACTGTGTAAGCCTCGTTTCTCCTCAAACCGGCTGCTAAATCACTGTATTTCTCGGGCTTATACAAATGATTCTCCTCCATCCGCGACTCAAACGGGACCGTCAACTCAATCAGGATGAGTTGCCGTTTTTGCGCAGAATGGAGAACGATGTCCGGTCGCAGGCCGGTTTTACGGATCAACTCGGGATACCGTTCATGTCCTGGCAGATCAACCGCCAGTAACCAGTCCCTCGCAGAGTCTAGTACAGATGGAGCGAATGCGTTTTTGTTGACCTTACCGATTGGAACCTGCCCAGCCTTGAGGAAACGAATGGGGGCGATACTAGAACTGGCTCTGGCGTTAGCCCTCATTCTAGCCTGGTCGACAACGGCTGCTAACTCCTTTAGCACCTTGTTGTGGCGCCAGGTATAGCGGCCTTGACCTAGAGCTTTCCTGCACGCGGACAGGACGTGCTCAAGAGTTTGCTTTGATTTGCACAACGGGCAAGTCGGATCGTTGGTCGCAGACCATTTAACCATGTTAACACCGGACGGTAATACATCGTACGCCGAACGAACGATAAAGCTCAGTCGCAGCGGGGTCATCCGCCAGATCTCACCCCATGTGAGTATTCTCGGCAATGCGCTCTCCAGGCTGACCCAATGGCCCTGCTGCGACTGTTGGGCTGCTTTCTGGACCCGAACCTCGTTTTCGTTGTCCCTCACCGTTTGTATCACCATGTCTCGGCGCTCTTTGGCTGAGGCCTTTGACCACCAATTGACCTTCCCGTGCCCTAGGCCTCGACGGTCGGTTTGTGTGTAACCCATTACCTCCTTCAATTTTAGTGCGTTCTGAGCAGATTCAATTGCATCGAGGACTCTCCACTTCTGACCAGTCTTTAGAGCGGGCTGGACAGCGATGACATTTGGGTCTGAGGACTCACGCAAAAGCATGGCGAGCCTAACTTTGCCGACTTTAAACTCTTCGGTTATCGACTTGAACGGAAGTACCAGCTTAGCCTGTTTGCAATACAGAGCCACGTCGGTCAGACAAGGCGGTGCTCCAATCCACTTTCTTAAGGCTGTATTGATTTTCTTTTCCATGGCTTCAACTGCAGTCATCGTCACCTCGTAGACTAGCAGTGGCCATAGAAGCTTCGGAATCAACATGAATTGGAGACACCATACCTTGAATTTTCCGATCAGCCTGCATCGCTCGATCGCGAGCAGGCCTGTAGCCAGTGACTCATGTATTCGCCGGACTTCCGCTCTGTCAGATAACTTCGAATCGTAGACGCGACCGAGACTCTTCACCGGTTCCTCCAGAACCGTAGGGATCTTGTTCCTTGCCACCGTAAAACTGGTCGCCGAAACCTTGCCCTTATGGATTGACAGACTCCTCGACTTCTGCGGTTTGAACTGCATACCGCTCCATTGGACCACCGCGTCCAATCTATTCAGGATCGTGCGGGCAGACTCCTCGCTGCCCGTTATAATAGTCGTGTCATCCATAAATGCGCGCAGTGGCGGCAACCAGTGATCCCCTATTTGAAGGCCCAGTCCGTAGCCGGCCGCCCCGTCTAATAAGATCTGCATTGCCATGACAAACAGTATGGGTGAGATCGTACACCCCATAGCTATCCCAATCTGCAACTCAGTCCACCTCGTGGTAAACGTCGAGGTAGAGAAGCGCAAAGCGAACTTAGAGAAATATTGCTCGACCATTTGACTGATCTGTGTCGGTACGTGAAACATGCGAAGGGCTCGCCACAGTAGCCTATGGGGGACTGCCCCGTAGGCGTTGGCTAAGTCCAACCATATAACGTGCAAATTGGTTCTCTCATGCTTGGCTCTCTGGATAGCCTCCCAAATCATGGTCGCGTGTTCAAGGCACCCAGGAACGCCTGGAATGCCACCCTTCTGAACACTCGTATCTATGTACTTGTTAGTCATCAGATACTGTGTGAGCCGGCGAGCCATGACTGAGAAGAATATCTTACCCTCAACATTCAACAGCGAGATGGGCCTGAATTGGGAAAGACTCTTCGAGTCCTGCTCTTTGGGAATGTAGACCCCATTTGCCTTTGACCACTCTGGACATATGTGATTGCGGATCCACGCTTGTCTCAACAAGACGTGAAGCATTTTAAGGATTTTCGGGCAGCGCTTGTAAAGAACGTACGGAACACCGTTCGGACCTGGGGCAGACTTGCCGCTGGCTTTTTTCACAACGTCCTCAACCTCAGACCAAAGGGGAGGTACCAGTTTAAATGGTACCTTCGGCACCGAAGGCTGTTTGAGTCCGCTAAGGATCTCTGGATTGTCATCGAGAGGCTCACTCCTCTTTTTATCCGAGTACATCTTGCTTAGATGTAGCTCAAGTTCTTTCTGACTGACAACCAGAGTCCCAGACTTCGGTTGCTCGAATAGACCTCGGGCGAACTGATACGGGTCCCTAAAGAATTTCTCTCGCTCCCTTTTGGTTCTTCGTCTGTTGTTACAGAAACGCTCGGCGCGACAGAGGGCACTGTGTTTGTTCTTTAAATGCAACCAAACTTCGTACAGCCCCTCCCGTTCGCTGCCTGTAGCGGCTTTGAACCGTTTTCTGAGGGCATTCTTGTCTGCCCGACACTTCAGAATGTCCCTCTGCCTCCTGCTAGTATTCTGCTTGGCACCCGGCTGTGCCTTTACTACTGTCCCGAACTCGCGGGAGCAGTGTTCATATATTACATCACCAAATTTAGTAAGCTTGTCGCCTAGCGACTTCTTGTTTAGAGTTTGTTTAAGTACCTCACATAATGTAGCCTCCAACTTACACCACACCACCTTCTCGCTCGCAGGTGGAAACCTGATTCTGGAACGCACTTCTTCAGAAATCATCAAAGGTGCTCCTCCGCAGTCGACGTCATGGGCCTCTCCGGGCGAGTGGGGTTCCCCCTGCCCGTCGTTCCCTAACGACTCAGAAACTACCACAGGAGTAGTAGTTTTGCGACGGCGTTTACTGCGTGGAGCACCCTCGCATTTCATTCTTCCGGCATGCGTTCTCAGACCATGCAACCCCGTGAAGCTTTTCCCACATGTACAGAGCCAGCCCGGACGTTGGGCGAGTGTCTCAGTCCGGGGGCTAGCAAGGTCGTCAACGAGGGTATCAATCAGATTGGGCCCTTCATTCTCCCCCCCTTTCGGAGGGCCCTGGGGGCATATTTCATTGTGGTTTAACGCAATCGGAGGTATTATACTGTGTTAGGGGTGATCAACCCGGTCCACAGTCGACATCTGTCTCCAGATGTCAGTTTATCCCCCCGGCGATACCGGGGGGCCAGTCTTTCCATAGGTGTCAAAAGGACTTTCCCGATAGTCACCAGTCTTTCCTGGTAGTCTTGTGGGCTAGCCACGTACAATAAGAATAAACTCACAGGGAGCAAGTACAGCGGGGATCTACAGTCATCAGTAGAAATTATCCTCTTTCGACACACGTTTCGGCCCACGATTCCTAAACGTATTCGGAGGTGGGCCCACCTGAGTTCATGACACTCAGGGCTGCTTCCCCGCTGCACAGATTACCGGATGGTGTTATACTTTCGGCCAGAGACAAGACGACTTAGTGGTTTCGAAGGAGGTACTGTGAGATAAGAAGTCGCCACGGCAGCTTAATTAGAACAGTCAGCGTGCCTGGACGACCGAGCGACAAGCTTACTTTGGTTTACCGGACACATCTTGGACTTTTATTAGCAGTTGGCAGAGAGACACTGGCAGACAATTCGTACACGATGGACTTTTCAAAGGGATAAGAAAGAAACTCTTTTCCACTAGATACCCGGACCAACTCACCGAGGCCCGTCCCCTACGTTGTTGCGTTGCGTCCACAACCAGCTAGAGGCCCTTTCGGCCACCTCTCCCAGTTTTTTGAGTGCCCGTTTCCGTTCATTACCGCGCAATCCTAACTCTTTAACCACATTGTAGAGCGAAGTGGAAACGAGGCCTCTCGCTCCCACTTCGACGGCAAATACCCGCACTGTGTAAGCCTCGTTTCTCCTCAAACCGGCTGCTAAATCACTGTATTTCTCGAGCTTATACAAATGATTCTCCTCCATCCGCGACTCAAACGGGACCGTCAACTCAATCAGGATGAGTTGCCGTTTTTTTGCGCAGAATGGAGAACGATGTCCGGTCGCAGGCCGGTTTTACGGATCAACTCGGGATACCGTTCATGTCCTGGCAGATCAACCGCCAGTAACCAGTCCCTCGCAGAGTCTAGTACAGATGGAGCGAATGCGTTTTTGTTGACCTTACCGATTGGAACCTGCCCAGCCTTGAGGAAACGAATGGGGGCGATACTAGAACTGGCTCTGGCGTTAGCCCTCATTCTAGCCTGGTCGACAACGGCTGCTAACTCCTTTAGCACCTTGTTGTGGCGCCAGGTATAGCGGCCTTGACCTAGAGCTTTCCTGCACGCGGACAGGACGTGCTCAAGAGTTTGCTTTGATTTGCACAACGGGCAAGTCGGATCGTTGGTCGCAGACCATTTAACCATGTTAACACCGGACGGTAATACATCGTACGCCGAACGAACGATAAAGCTCAGTCGCCAAAGTCTATGGGGGAGTATTAGAAACGTCAGGAATATACTTTCCGTAAGCTAAAGAAGCAATTACTTGTGGATTGTGGGGAACGTCTCTTTAAGTCAGCTATATGTTGCTTGTACGCTGAAGGCTCAAGGAAATAAGGGACGAGACCAGTATTTGTCAATCATAACCAAAAATAAATATCTTTCAAATGTCCTTTTTATTTACAGTTTATGTGTTCCCAATACAGCAGAAATTAACGTTCGGTATACATTAGTCTAATTATTTTAAATCTTATTATTATTAGCATTAGTATTAATATTAGTATTATTTCTACTCTTTAATTAATTTAAAGTCATTTTCCCCCACATACCTAAAATGTATTTCCTCTTCTATTCATGTTCCTCGCTCACGTTACGTTTTGCGACAGCTCTTCTTTGTCCACTTTTCCACACCTCCATTTTCTCTTCGCCTCTTATAATTTGTTTTTCGTTTGTTATTGCGTAAAGGGCTGCTGATTTTCATTTGTTGATACAAATTTGGTCGGTTGTGTCTTCGCGAGTTGTCACACTCAGCATACTTGCCTTCGGCTGCGGACTCCTGCGTCCATCATCATCATTATCCACCCTGGTGCCATTGCATGTCCCAACTGTTCGAGCTAGAGCCTGACGCTGGGAGCCCTAAGCCATACATTGGGGGGGGGGGGGGGCAGGTGCCAGTAGATCAGTGAAAGACGATAACGAATTTTAACACGTAAGTAAAGTTTAATCCGGTTGGGATTCCCCCCCCCCCCCCAATCCTTTGTACTAAAAGGGATTTCGTTAGCACAAACGGGAGAGTCAACAGTGCAAACACTGCAGATGTATCACTACATTTCTTAATGTGTTCATCCTTAACTCACTACACTGTATTTTAAAGCCACTCCTAAAAGAAACATGTACTTGAACGACTGTTCGAGCTAGAGGCGGACGTTGGGCACCGTAAGCCACACTTCTTCGATGCATGTGCCAGTAGATCCGTGAAAAGAAGAGGACGAATGTCAACACGTAAGTAAAGTTTAGGAAGGAAAAAAAAAAACAAGACAGATGTCCATGACGCGAAAGCTGACACGTGGATATATAGACGGACTGATCAGGAAATCTGATACAGTGTTGGCTGATGGCAGGATAATTCTTAGCACATGCTTGTGGGCTCACTTCCTGGCCGGTTTTTGTTGCACTGCTACTGACAGCGGAAATGTGTTAAATACAGGCAAGGACTAGGAGGCTTCTGTCGGTGGGGCTTTAGACTGATATGGTGGCTATTTTCGAGTTTTGTCGTTAGTGTGCGGAGTGGTGACGTTGCCAGATTTTAAAAAAAACTTAATTTTATGCCAAACCATTACATAAAAAATGCCAGAAAATGCCAGATAAAGTGTAACAACATTGTACTCGCTTCCCATCAAAAGCTAAAGATTGAATTCTTCACTGTCATCCTCATGAAACAAGTGGAAGACACGGCGTAAACCTTTTCGGATGTAAA
The DNA here is from genome assembly GCA_905116865.2 of Candidula unifasciata. Lineage (NCBI taxonomy): Eukaryota > Metazoa > Mollusca > Gastropoda > Stylommatophora > Geomitridae > Candidula > Candidula unifasciata. The sequence continues at coordinate 661,780 of CAJHNH020001779.1, read as the reverse complement.
ATCTTTAAGCATTTTCTCAGATGGGATGACATCTTTGCAACTTATCTTTAATGATAAAATATTTCTTGTTCCGAAAATCACCAATAAGGTCACCCTTAAGTGCAGGCGATAACATATTTTTTATTAGGCATAAACATTTAGCTATATGCAACTGTGTGTGCTCCAATGTACTCCCCCGACCATGCGCTCTTATGATTTCACTTAGATGATCAATTGTGCGTTTTGCACAATGGCAGGTCATGCCTACAGCAAGTTGCAACTCTGCTGCCTTTAACGTTATCATTACTTTGCCTAGGAGTCATCGTTGTAATAAGCTGTGACTGGTTTTTGACAGTTTTTATCCTGTGTTCATTGGATTTTTCATGATTTGATATGCTACTAATTCTTGGTGCAACAGTACACTGACACAGTTTACAACAGGCTGCCTCTGATCCGTCTGAAGATCTTTTGAGCTGTGGGTATGTTTTCTTCCAGTTATTATTTTACTTGCGATGTCTTAAGATGATTTCAATTTTTTTTTAAATGACGTGGTCATTGGTAAAAGTAATCAAATTTATCACAGATAGAACTAGGTCTTTATCCTCTCTATTTTCTGTCCTCAAGTAGTTTCTGAACAGTCTGAATTACTTGGTATCAGTGGTAGGTTTTGGTTTTATATCCCGCATTTATTCTAGTAGATTAACATAAATTACAGAGGGCCTGGGTTTATCGAAGTCACGATCCGTTTGGGAGACAACAAATACAATAAGAAATGACGCGAATCTCCGTTAGTCCGTACCAGGACATCACAACAAAGTCAAATTGAAATAAAGATGTTAACTGTAGATCTAAATTGCTTTTAGCATATCTGCGTGTTTCTAATGGGGGAACCATGAAGCTAATGTGAGCACATCTTGATAAGAAAAAGCCAGGAAAAACCCAAATATGCCAAAATATGCCAGTTCTTTATCCTATGCCAGTTCAATTTCAAATATGCCAAATTTGTGGAATCTGGCAACCCTGGCAATGAACCTCAATGGTTCGGTATGCTGAAGAGTGTCGAAGTCGATGACTGGAAGTTCTTCAGTTCTTTATGTAATTCCTCTGGGCCAGCAGTTCTCAACCGGTGAGTCGCGACCCCTTTTTGGCGACAAGAACGATAGTTATGGTTGGAAAAGAAATTAATGACAGGGACTAACTGCTTTTTATTTTCATTACGTGTCGCAGACAATTCTGAACACATTAAAGTCGAAGTCGACG
>CAJHNH020001779.1:545541-655541 GCA_905116865.2 Candidula unifasciata | reverse complement strand
CTTTTCATGCAATCATTAGTGCAGTGCTTGCCAGTTGGTCCGCTCGCTCATTTCCCTTTACGCCCGCACGACCCGGTGTGTAGATCCAGGTTACGAAAGTTAAGTGTGATTTGTGAATGCTTTTTATCCATTCAGAGCGCATACTGCCTGGGTTCTTAGAAAAAGAGACATGGGTCGACCAGCAAGCGGGTCGACCAGCAAGCACGACGACCAACACAGAATATCAAGGACAGCATGAGTCTGAAATTTCACGAGGCCGAAAAGTTAGCAGAGAACTGAGCCTCTCCCCGGCATGCAGTGATGAGAGCAAGGATCGGCAAAGGACCTCCTACATGAGGGTTTCTCGATGTCACCATCGTACTAACGTGATGATGATGATAATAACGATAATGATAGTAATGACAATGATGGTGATGATGATGATGATGATGATGATAATGATGATGATGATCGTCCCAGAGAAACAGCTGCCTATGTCATTCCCACCCTCCACCCTTAGCCCGAGCATGTTCTCAGTAGATTATCAGACTAGCTATTCTATATGATCCCAAAGTATTTTACTTGCCAAGTTAGATCCCCTATACCCCTATAACAATGTTCTTCTCTCCCCAAGTTTGCTTAGTACCTTTTTTACTCGATGGCCTCACTATCCTCTCCAAAGTTTCCCATTATCTGATATCCACAACGACCTCTCGACAACGTGACAACACCGGTGGAACTGACTCGCCAATCTGTCGAGTTTCGAGACCCAGCATTTAGATTATCTTGAAAGCAATTGGCAGCCTGTACCCGTGTTGACCAAGGATTATCAAGACGCACGCTAAACTAACACTGAAACCTAAGATGATTTCTCGTCCGCCTAGATCACGTTTCTTTCCTCTTGAGTTTTGAAGTGGAGAAAAATGTCCCTACTGCATGACAAGAGACCCGAGTCTGAGATCTACAAACCCGTCTGGCGCTGAATATAACAAATATCACCCCAGCGCGTTGGCTCGGAGAAGCGTCTCTTTGGATGGTACACTAATATTCATCGTTTGTAGGTTAAATTACCGTTTCAAATTAAACTGTTTTAAAGAAAGCAGAAATAATTCGTCACATTTTCGCTTCAGATAAATGTTAATGAATGCCCAGAGAAAATACATGATATCAAAATACAAATCAGGTGACGCGACAAGTTGCACGGTGGACAACGGAAGACACCTACGTGACGCAGTATGCGGTTACTGTGAAAATTTGAAATACTGAAAATAGTAAGGAAAGTAATTGACAAATAGTAGAGAAAACAACGCGGGAATGGGGAAGAAAACTATAGATTCATGGTGAACAGTACACAGAGACTATGAAAACAATTCATTTTGAAAACAGTACACAGAACAGTGCTAAGAATAGCATGGTAAAGAAAAGAACAAATGCATCGATACTCCAAGAACTGAATACTGAATTAGGTTGGCTATTAAAGACGATAAGACACAGAAAACTGAACTATTCTGGTCACTTGAAACGTCACGAAAGTTTAGAGAGAACAATAATAGAGGGGTATATGACTGGGAAGAGAGGAAGAGGAAGGCCAAAGAGAAGACGACCGCAGGATGTGGCGGATAATCTCCCAATGGATGCATCGGACGCGGAACATCTTGCTTGTGATCAAGAAGTTTTCCAGAGGGTTGTTCTGGGAGCAAGGTTCTGCAAAAGACATGCTACTGACTGACCGACACAGACAGAGAAAAGACAACGCATGATTCGGAGAAACAGTGCACAGATTCGGGAATGAGGCACATCAGGTTTGACATTTACGACAAATCTGTCCAAAGACCTTTGCATTTGCCTTCTTTATAGAGTGTTTAGGAAATGTTTTTCTTCTTCTTCTTTCGTTCGCTTGAAAGAGATTATCTATATCTGCAATGTTGTCTCTAGTATGAACTTCACTGTCTTTTGTAATTCAATCAGCGACCCGTAAAGTTTGACTTGCATCGATGTTTCTCTTGGCCAAAAATTTTGCCTTGATATGTTTTATCTGGGGCAGTAAATGTCCCAAACAGGAAATGTGACATGTCTGGTCAAGGCGTGCCATGTTACGGAAATGTGACATCACTGGTCAAGGCGTGCCGTTAAAGAAATGTGACATGTCTGGTCAGGTCGTGTCGTTACAGAAATGTGACATGACTGGTCAGGTCGTGCCGTTACGGAAATGTGACATGACTGGTCAGGTCGTGCCGTTACGGAAATGTGACATGACTGGTCAGGTCGTGCTGTTACGGAAATGTGACATGTCTGGTCAAGGCGTGCCGTTACAGAAATGTGACATGTCTGGTCAGGTCGTGCCGTTACGGAAATGTGACATGACTGGTCAGGTCGTGCCGTTACAGAAATGTGACATGACTGGTCAGGTCGTGCCGTTACAGAAATGTGACATGACTGGTCAAGGCGTGCTGTTACAGAAATGTGACATGTCTGGTCAGGTCGTGCCGTTACAGAAATGTAACATGACTGGTCAGGTCGTGCCGTTACGGAAATGTGACATGTCTGGTCAGGTCGTGCCGTTACAGAAATGTGACATCACTGGTCAGGTCGTGCCGTTACAGAAATGTGACATGTCTGGTCAGGTCGTGCCGTTACAAAATGTGACATGACTGGTCAAGGCGTGCCGTTACAGAAATGTGACATGACTGGTCAAGGCGTGCTGTTACGGAAATGTGACATGTCTGGTCAGGTCGTGCCGTTACAGAAATGTGACATGACTGGTCAAGGCGTGCTGTTACGGAAATGTGACATGACTGGTCAGGTCGTGCCGTTACTGGTCAAGGGGTGCCGTTAAGGAAATGTGACATGTCTGGTCAAGGGGTGCCCTTGCAGAAATGTTACATGTCTGGTCAAGGCTTGCTGTTACGGCTTATTCAGGCTTTCTTGACGTAATTCTTCTCTGCTAAGTCATTGACGTGCATCCCTGGCTTTGTCTTAAGACAGGTAAACAAAGATATCGTGCAGTGTTGTGATTAATTTTGACTAACACAAGTGCGTATTCCAAACAAAGGTTATATACCAAGCACAAGTTTTCGCGTCTAAACAGGACGTATACCAAGCTGCGCGTATACCAAGCTGAACGTATACCAAAGGGAACGTATACTGAGATATTAATGTAGTCTACATAAACGGAAAACTACAGAGATAAGGGGGAAAGCAGCATACAGAACGTGAGAACTGGAAAAATCAAAGAATGAAAACTGTCAGCATGCACACAAGCACAAATCAAACCCCATCTTCAAACCCTCCGTACCAACACACACACACAATGGAGAAAACCTTAGCAGCGAAGGCGGTAAGCAGCAGTGCCTCATGCAAACTCCAGAACTCTTTCGGAGAACTAACTATACTTCGCCTTGATTATACACATGGAGAACTATGGTGGACCAGGAGGAGAAGAAAGAGCATGGCTACTAGAAGAATCATATCTACAGCTAGTAGATAAGCGGTAGTTAAACAGGTGAGAAGTATCTCACGGACTTTAATATCCCGTGTGGGTATCTGGACTCCATTTTGCAGAACAAAAAGAACAGATCCACTGATCCAAAACAAGCATGTCTCAAAAGGCGCATTAAAGGGGTGACTGAAAGCGGGTGTGTTGGACCGATAGGTGTAGATATCGCTGCCTAGCTGTAAAAAAACGTGCACATCGCCCCTTTCAGAGCGAACGAAGCAGAGTGACTTTAGCTGGCTCCCACAAAGCTCTCTTTCTCTCTCTCTCTCTCTCTCTCTCTCTCTCTCTCTCTCTCTCTCTCTCTCTCAAACACACACACACACACACACACACACACACACATAAACATGAAGGGGTGCAGATTCTCTGTTCTGATATAACAGACACACAGAAATCCCTAAGAATGCTAGAAATTATATTTAAGAAGGGAGGAAAAAAGTTAACAAAATAAGAAACAGAAGCTAGAAAAACAAGAGTTCGGCATAGAAGCTCGCAGAGGATGGAACACAAGTTGACAGCTACAGGCGTATCGGATTACCAGCTTGTACAGGTAAACTGAAGGAAGGTCTAGTAAATACTAGATTCATGTGGCACCCTGAAAAGCAAGCTGCGGATTACACCAAAACAAGCAGGATCGGGGAGAAATGGGTCAGCACAAAGCCGGGTTATATACATCCAAGCAGGGCTGCCAATGCTGGGGTCCCCCCCCCCCCCCCCCACCCAGATCTGGGGTTTTCGTAGAGGCCTCAGGGAAATCTGTTTTTTTTTTAAAAATATATCTTCAAATAAAAGTGGTAAATGTTTTGTTTCGTAACTATAAATTTTGTACATTTTAACAATCTAAGTTTTTTTTTTTAATATTCTTTTTGTTCTTTGTCTATGTATTGCTTGGGTTTTTATTTAGCGAAGCTGGGTTTTTCAAAAAAAATCACATTGGCAGCCCTGCATCCAAGTTTGAGACTGAAGGGAGCGCAGTTTGGAGAAACGTTCAAGTGAATGAAACACTAAATGTCCGTGTTATCATCATCATCATCCTCACCCTGGTGGCCTATTATTTTTATATGTTGCCATTCAGTGGCCCATTAAATAAGGTTCGAAGTATATTCATCCATTCTGTTCTATCTCGTGCAATTGATTATTTTTCTTTGCTCGCCCCTACAAGGGCGGCTAGCACGTTTGCTTGTGGTTCAGAGTCAGGCTGCGATATCTGCGCCTTTCGCGCAAAACACACCCAATTTCAGCAGAGCGTCCAGGGTCCCAGTCAAGCGAAGCTACCAGAAGCATTCGGTTATATTGTGTCTGTGCCTATTTGCGAGCACATCCATGGCCAAACTGTATTGGCCACTCAGTAGCCCTGAAAAGGACTCCTACAGTCTTCTTCTTCTTCTTCTTCGCGTTCACCAGCTGTACACTCTGGCGTACTGAACTGCAGTCCTGCTCCAGAACCTGAGTGTTGCGTGTGCATCAGTTTTACAGATCTCATTCTTTTGAATACAGACTGTTGGTTCCTTGCCTCTTCGGCAGATGAACTCCGACTACAAAGGAAGCTCCCCAATTAGTCGACTCTTACGACATGCTTTTTGGGGAGGCAGTGGCTCTATTCTTATTTTCCCCCACAATGGGGCCCCGGAACCCACACGAGGGTCCTACAGTCTTGATACGACGACTGCTTCCCTCCACCTACCCGACCAGTTGACCAAGTCGTCCGTTGGTGGATCAATAAGCCACCCGGGCTGTGACACTCAGCAAAGTCTAAATTCGTCGCATTTTATGGCATACTTGTTGGGGTCTGATTAGTGAGGTATATTTCCCTCTTCACAAAATGGGACCCCAAAGCTGCATGGAAACAACCCTTTCGACATAATGGCTAGAAAAGGGCTAAAGGGGGAGGGGGGGGGGGGGCTAAGTGGTCTTTCTAACTATGTACAGATTTTCATCTTTTCGGCATGTGTTTAAATATTTAATATTATTTTAAAAACATTTTTTTTAATTTATTTATTTGCCAGTAAAAACATAATTCTTATAATAATAATAATTATTATTATTATTATTATTATTATTATTATTATTAGGGTCCCTGAGGCCTCTTCCCCACCTCTAAAAAAGTGTAAGTGGGCTGCGATTGGGCGCTCAATGTATCTAAGCACTCCATTTTTATCAAATTCATTTAGGTATACATTTATCTGACAAATAAACAAACTAACAAACATTTCAAACATAATAAAAGCTTTAAAAAAAAGGTTAAGGCAGACCTTTCTCACAACTGCACATAGAGAGCATCATTAAAACGCATTACACCGACTATCCAAAACTCTCATCATACGCCAGGCAGAACGAGACTGAGACACTTCCGAAATATGACAAGAGTATCTGCACGGTACAGCTGACTTATGCACACTAGGCTTCTCTCTCTCTCTCTCTCTCTCTCTCTCTCTCTCTCTCTCTCTCTCTCTCTCTCTCTCTCTGTGTGTGTGTGTGTGTGTGTGTGTGTGTGTGTGTGTGATTCCTCCTCCATTTTTTCTACATTTGCTTGTTTATAATAATCTTTTTTTCTCTCCTTCCCCGTGTTTATACACTTCTCTACGAATGTACGTCTTCGGTATTTGATTTAAGCTATACCAGTACATTCTCCAGACAGGTACCATCTAAGGATCTTGGTACCATGGGCGTGATGTTGACCACATCACCCATCTTGTGCCGTTGGTCTATAAAAATATAGGTCTAGCCCTATATGCCCTATACGCCTAAAGGCGTGGAAAGGGTCCTTTACTTTTTACCATGCCATCGAAGGCTCCATCTATCTGTGCCAACGACTTTGTAAGCAGGACTGGAAACGCAAATCTTGTTTACGTTTTACCCAGTATTTCAACAATTACATGTTGAAAAGTGCGAATGATTGAGAATGAGAGGAAGGTGTTCGAAGACAATTGGGGGAAACGAGCGACTACGAATGAATTTCATGTTTGGGGGTTCAGAATTGGACTTTGGTGTCTTTCTATATGTGTCTTATCTTTGACACAACAAGGGGCAGAGAGAGAGAGAGAGAGAGAGAGAGAGAGAGAGAGAGAGAGAGACAGACAGACAGACAGACAGACAGACAGACAGACAGACAGACAGACAGACAGACAGACAGACAGACAGACAGACAGACAGACAGAGAGGGATGGGCAGAGAGACAGACAGACAGAGAGGGATGGGCAGACAGACTGATTGACAGAAAATTGACGGGAAGTGTTTTAACATCATGAGCAGTAGGCATATGCAACAAGCACTATTCTACCATTTACTTTCTTTAAAAAGAATCATACAGCAGACAGAGAGCAAGGGAGAACGGAAAACAGCTAGAGGGGGAGAGACGATTAGAAGGACGGTATGTTCTGAAGATGAGAAAGGACGCGAAAAGGAAATCTGAAACGAACCACTTCTGTCCAAATACCCAGTTACTCCCGTCACAAATAGATCAAAGTAAACCCGGATTAAAAGTGAAGGGAAGATTTCCTCTGGCGGGATCCGTCTCTGCCAAAATCGGGAAGGTCTCTTACCCAGTGTTCTTCAATCCTTGCACAGCCGCAGGCCCGCTCTATGCTGCTGTTGTTTCTGTAAGAGGCAAAACAAAACATCCTAACCTGCATACTCCATGGCGACAGCACTAGTCAGGAGGCCCTAAATCCTCAGTCTCCAAGGCCCCCTGTCTACACCTCCCTAAAAAGTAGTAAAACAGACAGTAGTAACAGTTAAGTTTTTAAGTTGTTTCTGCGAAACGGGTGGCAGCCAAGTAAGAAAGAATAAACGTGCCATCTCCATAATGTAGGTCATCTGCGGTGCACTTGACGTTGTCTTTGGGAATATTACACGGTGAGGTCCCGTAATCAGATATCTGCTATTACTTGAAGAGGTCAGAAAATATTAAATACGTGGCTGGAGTGATGTTTATGAAAGATAACATGCTGCAATTCGACTCCTCTTCCTTTTATTACTGATGCGGCCTATTCGTATAGCACGTGATCATCTCAGCAGAAATGTGGCGCCTGAATTATATTCGCGATAGAGGACATTTTAGGCGGCCACCCAAAAACATTCCGCGGACTTACATTGATCCACTGACTAATGGTTGAAGAACAAAATTATAATGACAACAAGCATAACTATTTCAACTTAAAGCTAGACTGCCAGTGCGGGGGCCCAACTATCTCCCTCTAGTTTGACATCAAGTGTGTTGTTTTAAAAACAGGAGGTTGTGGACAACCGTTTTAGAGCAGTATAACATGTTCTGAATAGCCCGCAAGTCTCATTATCTTTATTCTCCAGTCCAGTCAGAGACGTTTACACAAAGAAATCTTTTGGGGGTAGGGGTGCCAGAAAAAAGGGGTCGGCCCCTTACACATTTTCTGGCGGGTGGGGGTTAAAGGGCAAACAAAGTGTTTAATAACAAAAATACCAATAATTATTATTATAATAGTAATGTATTGAATGACAAAATAAAATATTTCTTTTTTTAAACATGACACGTATAAGTAAAAATAAGCTTCACATGGTTACGGAACGGCTCAGCATAATGACACATTTGCTAGAGGGGCAGGGTGGGGAGGGGGGCCTCAAAAAGTCTGGCGCCCCTAAATGTCATTATCAGATATGTTTCAACTTAACCTGTGTCGCTGATTTAAAATGTCGGGAAATACTTGAATACGATTCTTTCATAAGCTTCCAAATACACCAGTTGATCTATCTCACATGTTAACAACAAACTGTTTCATCCTCAGTACATCTACTGGTTGACAAGACCTCCTAAATAATCACTAATCTAACCCAGAAGTATTGCGGAAATGCTTGAATATCATTATATAAGATACTAGACTTTTCTGGAGCGCACGTGGCCTAGCGATTAGACGCTCAACTGCGGATCGGAAGGTCGTGGGTTCGGTTCCTGACGAAAGCTGAATAAAAAAATTAATTAACCTTGGCTTCCTTATCGACCCAGCCTTAAGTGGGCACCAGGTAGTCCTGGGAAGTAAAGGCGACCGGCGTGATGCTGACCACATCGTTCACCAAATCCCGATTGATCTATAAATATAAAATACAGGTCTAGCCCTTTATATCCAATACGTCTGAAGGGCGTGGAAAAAGGGACGTTTGCTTTACTTTACTAGACATTTATATCAGTGCTATCTACAACATAACTTAAAATGTGAGTACCTTACTTGTGTGCCTGAGTTTGACTATCTCATGTGTAAAGAAAATACTTCAATCTCAATATATCATCTAATTCTTCTTCTCCCAACCCCTTCCCCTCCTTTTGCTAACTTTTTTTCTCTTTCCTGCTTCTTCTTCATCTCCTCCCACCTCCACCCCCCAACCCAGATGTCCATCTGTATTTATTTAAAAACAACAGCAATTTAAACTGGCGGATATCCCTAGAGTTTGCCCCCAAAAGGCGCCTAAGTCATCATCATCATGTGCCCTGCCAACTGGCGTAGGGGCTCATGCATCTCCACAGATCACGATCTCTGGTTGATATCTCTCCATGCCATTGTTTCAGCCCATCCAGCATCGTCTCTCTTGGTCTGCCTCTACCCATTTTCCCTGATCTTTCCAGTTGTCACGATGTTCTCCAATGTCTCTCTTCTTATTTCGTGGCCAAAGAACAGGGTTTGTCTTTTTTTTATTGTTGCATATAGAGATCTACTTTCATCAGCTTCTTTCAAACAATCGTTGTTAGTTACTCTGGCCCACGGCCTACTCTATTAAAGAAGGCATTGTCTGGCCGAAGGCAAAATAATACAAACAACTTTTTAAAAAATACCCCACATTAAACCCCAAAATGTTTTGAGCATTTTTATTCCAAACATTTTGAACTCCATGAAAAACTGTCTTCGATAACTGAACACTACTGTCAACAACAACAACAAAACAAACAGTGAAAGCATGTAAGCATCATTAGTTCAAATGTTCTAATATTCTTGACTGATTTGTTCTTCTTCTTCTTCTCTTCCACCTTGTACCTCATCGAAGTGTCGGGGGGAGATGTAATGTTCGTTGATAAGCTCTAACAAGAGCACTATTAAGACTGATGTTCATGTAAGGCTGTTCTTAATGCTATCACTCCATTTTTGCCGAGGTCTTTCACTCGCTCTATACCCGTTGTAACCTTTTAGTGTGGCTCGCTGTGGCAGATAGTACCAGGGCATTCTTGTTAGGTGTCCAAACCACTTCATGTGTTGTTCTTTGATGACCTGTAAGACTGGCTTTATTTGTAAACATTCGTCTGATTTCATGATTTTGTATTCTGTCTTTCCTTGAAACTCCTGCAGCTCTTTTAATGCATATTCTTAACTGATTTGTTTTAATATACTTAATTTGGTTCTTTAATTATTTTTTTTACGGCCAAATCTCGTCGGCTTCGAGATTTGGTAAAGAAATTTCCAGAGCCTTACACAGTACGGGGGCGTTAGGGTTAGGCTTAGAAGTAGTGGCTATTCATTTAACACAAGACTTAACCCGTACCTCTCTATAATATGATACTGTCCAGGAAACCCCAAGGGATCCCTAGGAATTCCCTACGAGATCTCGAAGCCGACGAGATGTGGTCGTACAAAATAAAGTACCCTTGCTTTAACCACACAAAATATTCTTGACTGATATGTTCTAGTACTCTTGACTCCATTTTTGTTACGTACTTGATTCTGTAGCATCCAACAGTTGTAAGCCCCTTCTCTGTCCTCGTGTTTGAACAACATGAAATAACGGCTGTGTATTTCTGTTGCGGTGTAGGGTCAACTCTACCAACGGAAGAAGTATGGCGCATCCGTCCCTCAAGTTTGGGAGTTAAGAATTGAACGTTGGTGTCTTTTTATGTGTCTTTTCTTTTTTTATTCCGACAAAGTCATGGCAAACAAGTGATGGATGAGCAGAGTGTACTTCACGGTGGGAGGATACACAACGGTGGGAGGATTCACAACGGAGGGAGGATACACAACGGAGGGAAGATACACAAAGGAGGGGGATATACAACGATGGAAGGATACACAACGATGGAAGGATACACAACGGTGGGAGGATACACAACGGTGGGAGGATACACAACGGTGGGAGGATACACAACGGTGGGAGGATACAAAACGGTGGGAGGTTACACTACAGACAGACAGACAGACAGACAGACAGACAGACAGACAGACAGACAGACAGACAGACAGACAGACAGACAGACAGACAGACAGACAGACAGACAGACAGACAGACAGACAGACAGACAGACAGACAGACAGACAGACAGACAGACAGACAGACAGACAGACAGACAGACAGACAGACAGACAGACAGACAGACAGACAGACAGACAGACAGACAGACAGACAGACAGACAGACAGACAGACAGACAGACAGACAGACAGACAGACAGACAGACAGACAGACAGACAGACAGACAGACAGACAGACAGACAGACAGACAGACAGACAGACAGACAGACAGACAGACAGACAGACAGACAGACAGACAGACAGATAGATAGATAGATAGATAGATAGATAGATAGATAGATAGATAGATAGATAGATATATAGATAGATAGATAGATAGATAGATAGATAGATATCATTGCTGTCATCACTATGTCGGCGTCTGTGGTTTAGGTGTTGCGAACGAGATTTGTAAAACAGGGGTGCCAGGTTCGATCCCAGCTGCAGACGGTGTGTCTTGCGTTGGTTTCGACATGGGTACCGATAGCTGACCGTTAAGGAAGCAATGGTAACCACTGAATGTAAAATTTGCTTAAAAAACCACAACAGCCTAAAAATGCTGAGCTTGGTTCTGCAACGTCCTGTAAAGGATTCGCAACCAATTTAACATTGCCATTATCATCATCATCGGGAACGTTTATTACCATCATCGACGTTATCATTATAATCATCATTGTGTTGTTGGTGGTGATTATCACAGAAGTAGCAGCAGTAGTAGTAATGGGGTTATGTTGTAGCAGCAACAGTTGTGATGGTGATGTTGTAGCAGCATTAGTGATGGTGTCAGTTGAAGCAGCAGCTGTGATGATGATATTGTATTAGCGGCAGTAGTGAGGATGATGCAGCAGCAGTAGTTATGGTGATGTTGCAGCAGCAGTAGTAGTGGTGGTGGAGCTGTAGCGGCAGTAGCGTTAATTATGGCAGCAGAAGTAGCAGCTTAACTTACTCAAAACTATCATTTCCTGATAGGACTATTCCACGAAACAGAGAGAAGCCGGGGATTAAGAAAAAACATCCAGAAGAAGGAATAACGGCGTTTCCAATAACACAAAATACAGAGCCAAAAAAAAATTTGGGGAGGAGAAAAAAAAAACCATGCATACAGTAAAAACAAACAACAACAAAAAATGTTTAATGCCGAGATGGGATCTCAAATTTCATACACAGTTCCAATTTTCTGCCGGCGAGTGAAAGCTTCATTTGAGCATGAACTCTGTTGCAGCTGTTAGTTGCCAGGTAGTTTCCTCCCCTGCGCCTGCCAATGTGTGCAGGAACTAACTGCAGGCGCGGTTTTTGTTTTTTTTAAAAAGGGGGCCAGGTTATGTATTTATCAAACACGGCTGTTAGGATAAGATGCCAGTAATGTTACAGAGTTAACGGGCGTTAGATAAGGTACAAGTAGTGTTACTAGGTTAACAGCTGCGAGAAGTTACAAATACTGTTACATAATTAACGACTGTTAGAATATAGTGCCAGCAATGTTATACAGAGTTAACGGGCGTTAGATAAGGTACAAGTAGTGTTACTAGGTTAACAACTGCTAGAAAAAAAGTTACAAATACTGTTACATAGTTAACGACTGTTAGAATATAGTATTACTGAGTTAACGGCTGTTAGAAAGTACAACTATATATGTTACATCTTCAACCTGTTAGTTGACTATTAGCATGATACTGCTAGCAGTTAACCAAAATTTTGCACACAGCTGGTGTTTTCGCAAAACAGAATACGTAAACTGAGTCGAGAAGCAGAACTAGCCAGTTTCAAAACACAATCACTACGACAAAACGAACGTTGCGGCTATAAAGCCTTCAGCAGCATAAGACACCAAGGGACAATGATCCAATAACTAAAAGAATATATCAGCCCCCTCCCCCGAAAAAAAGTACATTGCGAAAAAAAAAAAAAAAACAAAAAGTACATTGCGAAAAAAAAAAAAAACAGTACTAACCAACACAGACAATGCTGAGGAGTTGACTTCATTAATCCGAAGATGTAAATGCGCTGTGCCCGTTTACAACATGGCTGCCACATTTGCGCCTTTCACCCTGATACAGAAATATTTCAGATTCCGAGACAGCTGTCAAGTGACTCCTTGAGTATGAAAGTGCATGAGGCGGGAGAGCTGACGAGTGACCGAGTTTCTTTCAGGCAGACCGTGATGAGAGCCACGTTCTGCAAAGGACCTGCTACATGATGATGATGACCACCCTGACACATCCGACTTCAGAAAGGTTTTTGTCGACAGGGTTAGCTCCCCTTGAGATCAATTTTAATGCAGTGACTGCACCCAGCTAAGCCCTACGAAGATAAAACATTTCACACAGACACTATAAGTGTTTATTTCTCTCATTCCAACTAGATGCGCCGCCACAGAGAAAACACTCAAGGGAGTAATAGTCTTATATGATTATTAATGCGCAATTAATCACAGTTGAGCTATTTGAGCACCTACCCGGAATATTATTTTAGAGAGGAAGAGAAGCCTTAAGGGAATTGGGCCTTGTTAAACTGCGCTAAAATAATAACAAAATAATAATAATAATAATGTGCTGAAAGGCAAATACAAAATATATGAACTAACATGAAATTTAAAAATAATTGCTTTGAAAGAAAATGTAAATGGTGGGGGTTGCTCTCTAAAATGTAAAGAGGACACTGAGCTCCCTATACATTGTGTGTGTGTGTGGGGGAGGGAGCTCCTGAGCCAATAGATTCCGGCACCTATGACAACACCTTTTTTTATCACCTTTCCATCTTTCAAGTCGATAGTGTCATAGTGTACTATAGGGGCGGGAGATGAGAATCACACCCCATGGCGATTTGCAATTACCAACAGAGAAAGAGTCCCTCATCTCCACACCACACAGCCTTGGCAGTACTGTAGAGACCATACGTTGTCCATGCACAATTACCTCTTTCTCACTCACTTTCTCTCTCTCTCTCTCTCTCTCTCTCTCTCTCTCTCTCTCTCTCTCTCTCTCTCCTCTCTCTCTCTCTCTCTCTCTCTCTCTCTCTCTCTCTCTCTCTTCTGCTTTGGGCAACATCAATAATTTTTGTGGAAAACAGGCAGCAGAAGCTGGCGAATCAGAAGACCAGTGCACTGTTTGTGTGCTTTTGTGTGTTTTATGTATGTGCTGATGAAGACTCTGTAGCCGCAACGTTCACTTTTCGTTTGTGTTTGTTATATTGTAAAGCTCGCTACCACTTTCGAATCGGTTTTATATATGTCTGTAAAAAATGGATAATAGATACAGAAAAGGCTGATTTCTCTAGTTTAGAAGAAATAAATAACTTCCCACTCGCCGTTTATTCGGAAAGCTGGGGCACCGACGCACCCAGCGGGCCGTAGCTTGGACGCCGCAGATCTCCAATTTCCCGCGGAGCTATTTTCATCCGCTTCCGCTGAAACATAATGGGCTCATGCTACTGAGTGTGGTTTAAGAGGTATGTGAGTGTGATATAAGCACCTCCGCCTAGACAATTTACAAGAGTGATCAACGGTCCCCCTAACCATCGATATGCGGTCTCTTTTAAAGTATGTTTTCACACATTTAATAAAAGTGTAAAGATGTTGCTATACTTTTCTGCTATTCAGAATATAGTAATAACAATAATGTACACTTATGTTCGCAGAAGGAATTCTTCCAGTTTCTGCTTGGGCAAGTCCTAAATTCAAATCCTCATTCTTGGCTCAATCTCCCGAGCAAACAGACGGGTTTCGGCCTTGTCTTGAAAATCTTCAGCACCACCTTTTAAAACCTGCAATTCACCCGGGAACTTCCAGTGAGCATGGGATGTGTGTTGACCTCTCTGAAAGAGCGCCAGAATCACCAAGCAAGATGTGCCAATGTCTGGCAACTGTATGTTACACCAACAACATCTACCTCGAGATAGTACAGCAGTACTGAAGAAGTTATAAAACCAGTCTTTGTAGTGAAGCCACCAGAGAATCCACGTCTGCTCCTATGCCAGACCCAACTAGAGGGTGCAGATTGTTATAACAGTTGTTATAACAGTATCAACGGTAAGAATAAGTAAGGGAACCTTTGCCTTTTGTGGAAATTGAATTTGTTTTAGATACATTCCACAATTTAAGAGTTAATATATATCAAGTGGAACACTGTACAACGGAACTAATACCTAACTCACTGTCCAGCGTTGCTCCCAGTGAAGCCTGGCCTATGAATTGTGGAGAGGAGCAGTCCTTCGCAGATGAGTATCGAGGGATACTCCGGAACTGCAGAGGAGGTCATACCAAGCTATGTTCACGTAAAATTATTATTGCAGTGAGAATCATAATTTAAGTCGCCTCACTCCTGAAGTGATGTTGGATGGTCGTTGGAGCTACGGAGTACCTTCCAGACTAATGCAAACCACCATCTAACATTAAGTCACTTCAGAGTGTTTTTGTTTACTAAGGGAAACCCTATTAAAGATATGCGACAGGCGCGTCATGTGACGCCAGCACCCGTGATTGTAAGGTAGGACTATCCAAACAAAAGTACAACAAATGTATCAAATGCGCAAACAGAGAAACACAGTCAAGCAAAACGGCAAACATAGTACAGCTAAGTAATTTTAATGAACATCAGTTTCATCATACGACTTTGCTAAATGCCGTTAGCGTTCACGACTCACGGAAAAACCTCGATCCTTGATTTTAAGGACATCCGACATCGACCCTGACTTTTTGCCTCTGCTTCATCTAGTTCTGCTCTTTACAGTCACGTTACGATCTTCCAGCACGCCTCTGTTCTTTCCTCCGAATGCCAAAAAGGAAACTGTCTTTTATTAAACCAGCTCATATTTGTCTAAGCTCATCACCCCCACCACCGACCTTTAAACAACCGTTATTTACTCAGACTGGCCAATGTAATCAGAAACAGAGGCGGGGGTGGGGATAACAAACGTCAGGAAGAGATGCGAGGATAATAAATGTGAGAGACCTAGGCGGGGTTAATAATTGTGAAAAACAAGAGATGGGTGTAATAACTGCGAGGAACTGTCTACAATAACTCTCAGGAATAGAGGGATTAATTAAGACAGTTTGAAACAATACAAGCGAGACACAGCAATCGAGCGAGCGAGAGAGAGAGAGAGAGAGAGAGAGAGAGAGAGAGAGAGAGAGAGAGAGAGAGAGAGAGGGGGGGGGGAAGGAGAGATAACTGTAACTATACCAAACAGAGAACACAAACAAAAAAACACTCTATAACAGTAACCATACTCGAATGATAGAATCTCTAATGTTGAGCTTCGGGAGAGAACTAAACGAGTTCCAGTGGACCAAGAGGTGAAGAAAAGACGTTGGCGTTGGATAGGATACATACTGAAAAAACTCGAGAACAACAGAACTAGAATGTCTCTGCATTGGAACCCACTATAGACATAAAGATCTATTTTTTAAGCATATGTTAATAAATTGTAAATTATTTCAAAATATATATATATATATATATATATATATATATATATATATATATATATATATATATATATATATATATATATATATATATATATATTTTGCAATTCAGCATGCTGTTTTTGTTTTTTCTAACTATTATTATTATTACCAGGACTAAAATTAGACTTAACCCCCCCCCCCCCCTAATTACCATAGAAATTTGTTTTTATTGTGTTCAACTCCCTCCCACCTATCATGTTTTTCTTGACGTCGACGCCTCTGCACTGTGGCGATAAACTAAGCTAGACCTGGTAAAACACGCAATCCGGTAATGCTATATGTGGTCTAGGTATGTCCAAGGATACAGTACCCTGATCCCTGGGTAGGAAGCTACACCTTGGTGCGCATTTTATTGTAATCCAATAGGAATTATTATTTAAATGCGGAGTTGGTGGAGTCTCGCCCACAAGTACCATCTTGTCTAGACTGGGTGCTGCGGTAGCCCTGTAGTTAGAGCTTACCTGCCGATGGAGGTCTTGGGTTCAATCTGCGCAGGAATGCATTGTTTGATGACTGACCTGACTTAAAGGTCGACCCAGACTAAAATGCGTATTAGGATATGTGCTGGAAAGTAAAGAAGGCCTCGTTACGATAATTAAATCGCCCATCGAGTGGCGACTAGTCTATGAAAGAAATGAATCTATGACTCTATGACAGAGAATATATCCTCTACAACACATTTTTTTTTTCCTCAAGTCTAGATTTCCAAAAGTGGACTTCTGGAAATCCGGACAGAAAACCACCAGTACTAAAACACAGTCACTAATGAGCAGCTCTGGAAGACAACTTAAAAAATGCAACTGAATTAAGAGGTGAGGAAAAGATGCTGGCGTTGGATGCGACCAACTGAGAATGGCTTGTAGCAATGTAGCATACCTTTGGACTGAAACATACAGGCGTTAAAGAAATAAAAGCAGGCTACACGCACTCACAAGAGAGAGAGAGAGAGAGAGAGAGAGAGAGAGAGAGAGGGAGAGACAGACAGACAGACAAGACAGACAAGACAGACAGGCAGACAGGCAAGACAGACAAGACAGACAAGACAGACAGGCAGACAGTGAGGCAAGACAGACAGCCAGACAGATAGACAGTGAGGCAAGACAGACAGACAGACAGACAGACAGACAGACAGACAGACAGACAGACAGACAGACAGACAGACAAGACAGACAAGACAGACAGACATACAGACAGACAGACAGACAGACAGACAGACAGACAGACAGACAGACAGACAGACAGACAGACAGACAGACAGACAGACAGACAGACAGACAGACAGACAGACAGACAGACAGACAGACAGACAGACAGACAGCGAGGCAAGAAAAACGACGAGAATTAAAGAATGGGTTAAAACAGATCGAGAGGAGATGCGGTAAACTAACTGCAATAGCAATGGCCAGGACGCCGTGGTGCCAGCTGACTGTGGTGCGAGCTGACTGTGGTGTGAGTTGATTGTGGTGCGAGTTGATTGTGGTGCGAGTTGATTGTGGTGCGAGCTGATTATGGTGCCAGCTGATTGTGGTGCTAGCTGATTGTGGTGCACGCTGATTGTGGTGCGAGCTGATTGTGGAGCGAGCTGATTGTGGTGCCAGCTGATTGTAGTGCCAGCTGATTGTGGTGCCAGCTAATTTGTGGTAGGAGCCGATTGTGGTGCCAGCTGATTGTGGTGGCAGCTGATTGTGGTACGAGCTGACTGAGTGTCTATGCTCTACCGTGAGAAGAAACAAAAAAGCAAAATAACAGAAACAGAACTTAGAAATTTTTTTTCAAAATGTCACAAAATAGGCATGTATTAGTGTTACACTCGGCCCTTCAAAACAGTAACCCTTCATACTGTAAATGTATTTTATCAATAACGCATACTGTGTTCATTTACCTATTGAAGAAGGAAAAGAGGAAGAAGAAGGAAAAGATGAAGAAGTAGAAAAAGAAGAAGAAGAAAAAGAAGAAGAAGAAGAAGAAGAAGAAGAAGAAGAAGAAGAAGAAGAAGAAGAAGAAGAAGAAGAAGAAGAAGAAGAAGAAGAAGAAGAAGAAGAAGAAGAAGAAGAAGAAGAAGAAGAAGAAGAAGAAGAAAGGATAATGAAGAAAAGAAGAAGAAGAAGAAGAAAGGAGAATGAAGAGAAGAAGAAAGACAAAATCTATGACGAAATGACCCGTTCTCTAACACTATGTGGACATGATAGGCAAGGCATAGTAAAAGTCATGCCTTATCAAAAACTTCAACCAACGGTAAAACCAGCGTCCTAACCACGCAAACAACATTAGGTCCGCACGCAAGGGGCACATCTAATTTACAAACTGTGTACCCCCGAAACGATGCTAAGTGTCTCATTAATTTCACTTGCAAATGTCAGCCATTCAGTCTGCGTCTGTAGTGTTTTATTAGCAGACTGTTTTGTTCTTTTAATGTCCTCTTTTCAAAATAGGGAGAGGATACAAGACGAACAATCGGTTCTTCTTCTACGTGTTCACCATCTGAAAACTCTTGTGGAAAGTTCTGGATGTTCATCCACTTCTGGATTGCAGTCCTGTTCCAGAACCTGAGTTTTGCTTGTGTATCCGTTTAACCAATCTGACTCATTTTTATGCAGACTGCTAGTAACTTGCCTCTCAGGCAGATGCTGACTTTGAAGGAAGCGCCCAATTAGTCGACTCCTACGACATGCTTTTGGGTAGGCAGTGGGTCTATTCTTGTTTCCCCTATAACAGGGTCCCGGGACCCACACAGGGAGTGTCGTATTCAACATTCTAATTCTACAAAACTGACAGCGGTCTTCTTCTTCTGCCTTCTATTTTCCCAACGGAGCATAGGCCCTAAACCAACTCACACCAAGCCGTTCTATCCTTTGCTATTTCATGCAGGGCACCCCATGAGCTCCCTTCAACTTCGCTCTCTAGCTCTCCTCTCCATACTTTATTTAGTTTGCCTTTTTTTTTTTTCCTTGGCAAAAGTAGTAACATTACATTGTAAGTTAAAGCTGACAGGATCTCTCTGTCTCTCTCTCCCTCACTCCCCCCTCTCTCTCTCCCATCCCTCTCCCCCCCCCCCCATATCTCTCTCTCTCTCTCTCTCTCTCTCTCTCTCTCTCTCTCTCTCTCTCAGCAAAACTAGTAAATCCCAAAGATCGTCACAAAAAGCACGAACTACGCAGGTCTAGCGACGACCACAAAGAATCTCCGTAAAAACTTCATTCGTTAACTGCGACCGTCCGTGTAACGAACACACGACCCTCAGCGCGAGACAAACGGTTTGACCACTTCGCAACAGACTCCTGGTAGAACATTGGACAGTGCAGATCTTCTGTAGAATATAAATGAACAAATGTTGATGGAAAATACGATGTTAAACAAGGAAGAGGGAAAAAAAAAACATGTGAGGTGAATTTGCGATTATCTATGTGTGGGCTCCGGGACCCCATTGTGTGAGTGTATGTGTGTGTGTGTGGGGGAGAGACAAGAATAGATCCGTTGCCTACCCAAAAGCATGTCGTAACAGTCGACTAACGGTGAGCTTTCTTCGAAGTCGCAGTGCATCTTTCTGAGAGGCAAGGAACCAACAGTCTGCACACATAGGAGTCAGATCTGTAAAAGAATATGCATGCAACATTCAGGTTCTAGAACAGATCTAGAGTCAAGAATTGGATGAACAACCAGAACTTTTCGCCGGAGTTTTCTTGCTGTTAATGCGAAGAAGAAGAGGGATTGGGGATTAGGTGTGGATCCAGGAAAAGTGGACGAATGAGAGAATTGCGTTTGTAAAATAGTGCGCTACTGGAACTTCGGGATCCAAACCCTGATATATTTGCTGATGGAAAAGGAACATCTTCGCTTATGTCCGGTGTGCTTTAAATGTCGACTCTAAAACGCCGTAATCAATTAATCAGGGCAAACAATGAAGACATCAAATAGTTAACAGAGCAAACAAGGAACAGGGCAAACAGTACAACACTGCAAATACTAAACAGGGCAGACAATGAACAGAGCAAACAATAAACAAACAGAGCAAACAATAAATAGTGAACAGAGCAAACAATGAGAAAAGCAAACAATGAACAGAACAACAAACTGAACAGGGCAAATAATAAATAGACAGAGCGAACAATGAACACAGCAAATACCGAACAGAGCAAACAAAAACAGAACAAGTACTGAAATGAGCAAACAATACACAACAGAGTAAACAATAAACACACAGGGCAAACAATAAACACACAGAGCAAACAATAAACAAACCGAGCGAACAACAACAATCCCAGAGTAAACAATAAACAAACAGAGCAAACAATGACCTCAGCAAGTATTAAACAGAGTAAACAATGAACAGAGCAAACACTGAACAGTGCAAACAATGAAGACAGTGAATACCGAACAGAGCAAACAATGAACAGGCAAACAACACACAGAGCAAACAATGAATGCAGCAAACACTGAACAGAGCAAACCATAAAAAGTGCAAAAAGCGCACACAGCAAACAATGAAGAGAACAAACAATACTAACAGCAAACAATAAAATAGCAAACAATCAACAGAGCAAACAACCAACAGAGCAAACAATGAACGCCAAAAAAACAGTTAACATAAAATATGGCAAATAAACACAGCAAACAACAAATATAGCAAGCAACAAACGGACAATTTTCTTTCTTAAGCTGGTCAGCATAGTATCTTCTCTCCCTGGATGTGTCTGCACTGCAGCGGCAACTTTGTCGACAACCACCCTGCATAACAACACCCACAAAACATGGACCCAACATAAAAATCTCACAACCAACGTATCAAATAACTAATTAAAAAGCAGTGGTTACGAAAAGCCACGGGCATCAAAATGGTTAAAAGCATAAACGAAAGGAGAGGGAAATGTTAATTTCCGAATAATTATAATACAAGCTTGGTTTTTTTATACGTTTCTTCTTTAACTGTGAATTGACAAGCGCCGCTGTTTTAGTTTAACCGCTTGAACACTGCATTACAATTGGAGGGTGTTAGCATATAAATTTGCGTCTGGGGTTCGCCCGAACAGCCCTGCAACACTAGATGTGTGTCTGTTGTGTTGCTTGCACGTATTCATGTCTGGATGATGGGATTGGCGCAGCGACCGTCTAGAATGTCGGGTCAAAGGTTGGGGTTAAAGAGGCCTGAAGGTTTGACGTAATTATATGGAAAACAAGCTTGCGTTTGGTTATGCAAATCTAACCCCCTACCCTTCTCTCCATCTCTCCTACTTGCTCTCTGTCTGTTTGTCTCTCTGTCTGTCTCTCCCTCCCTCCCTCCCTCTCTCTCTCTCTCTCTCTCTCTCTCTCTCTCTCTCTCTCTCTCTCTCTCTCTCTCTCTCTCTCTCTCTCTCTAGATGTTCATATCTACCCAAATACATTCATTAAACGACCCAATGCACCACGGCATCCACCCAACTCAATCCTTTCATCTTTCCAACCAAAACCTTCAATCTATTTAACGCAACTATTTCACCTATCTGTGTATCACAGACACAAGCACACACACTCAGGTATCAACTTATCGAGCTACTACTATTTAGCTACTACTTAGCTAAACCCATCCATCCACTCAATTAAACAACTTATCAACAAAAAGCCGCTTAAACTAGCCCCGTCTATTCACCCATCTATTTTATATACAGAGTTCCCATTGGAGCATAGTTTCCCAATCGACCGATGATAAGATGGGTCGACTTTGGTAGGACGTTGATACACAATGACGTAGCCAGGTTTGGGTCTACTCTTACGTTATAGTTCTAATCAACATCCTGTGCTGCCTTTATATGTCATTAGTGTGAGTGTTTAACTATCCAATCCAATAAAGTACTATAAGTTGTTACAACGGCAAATGTAAGCCACACTAGGGAGGGATGATAGGGCTAGCAGTACTCTACAAAGCTAGGGGCTAGAAGTACTCTATAGATAGAGGCTAGCAGTACTCTACAAAGCTAGAGGCTAGAAGTACTCTATAGATAGGGGCTAGCAGTTCTCTATAGAGAAAGCGGCTAGCAGTACTCTATAGAGCTGGCGGCTAGCAGTACTCTATAAAGCTAGCGGCCAGCAGACTCTATAGAGATACTACAAAGGATATGTGCTATAGGACACGCTCCACTGAGAGAAAAGAAGAAGAAGAAGAAGAAAAAGAAGAAGGAGGAGGAGTGGGAGTAAGAAGAAGAAAGAAAAAGAAGAAGAAGAAGAAGAAGAAGAAGAAGAAGAAGAAGAAGAAGAAGAAGAAGAAGAAGAAGAAGAAGAAGAAGAAGAAGAAGAAGAAGAAGAAGAAGAAGAAGAAGAAGAAGAAGAAGAAGAAGAAGAAGAAGAAGAAGAAGAAGAAGAAGAAGAAGAAGAAGAAGAAGAAGAAGAAGAAGAAGAAGGAAGAAGAAGAAGAAGAAGAAGAAGAAGAAGAAGAAGAAAAGAAGAGGGAGAAAAAGAAGAAGGAGAAAAAAGAAGACAAAGGGAGAAGGAGGAGGAGTAAGAAGATGAAAAAAAAGAAGAAGAAGAAGAAGAAGAAGAAGAAGAAGAAGAAGAAGAAGAAGAAGAAGAAGAAGAAGAAGAAGAAGAAGAAGAAGAAGAAGAAGAAGAAGAAGAAGAAGAAGAAGAAGAAGAAGAAGAAGAAGAAGAAGAAAAAGAAGAAAAAGAAGAAGAAGAAGAAGAAGAAGAAAAAGAAGAAGAAGAAGAAGAAGAAGAAGAAGAAGAAGAAGAAGAAGAAGAAGAAGAAGAAGAAGAAGAAGAAGAAGAAGAAGAAGAAGACAAATGGAGGAGAAGGAGGAAGAAGAAGAAGAAGAAGACAAAGAAGAAGAAGAAGAAGAAGAAGAAGAAGAAGAAGAAGAAGAAGAAGAAGAAGAAGAAGAAGAAGAAGAAGAAGGAAAAAAAGAAGACAAATGGAGGAGAATGAGGAAGAAGAAGAAGAAGAAGAAGAAGAAGAAGAAGACAAAAAGAGAAGGAGGAATAAGAAGAAGAAGAAAGAAGAAGACGACAAAAGGATGAGTAGAAAAAGTAAAAAGAAGAAGAAAAGAAGGAAAAAAACTGCATCGTCATTTTTAGGCAAGCTTGGATATATGAAGACATTTGAGGACGCTTTAAGATGAAATGGAATACTTGAAGATATGTCTGACTAAACACAAAGTAGCACCTCCATGTTACTTTGTAACCGTTTTGTGGTGAATAAGGGTTCCGGGATTTGTAGTAGTTCGATTCTCAACCTTGAAATGTTAATCCTAAAGACGGAGATACAACTTTTTTTTTAATACCTATCGAACTGTACTGATATTCTGAGAAAGTTAAGACGGGAAATTTCAGAGGACTCTAACAGAGCAACCTGTCTTGGAAACTGGCAGCACCAAGTTAACACAGACTAAGAGAGATAACTTTCATAACAACGTTACAAAGTACACGATTACTTCCCTTTCGTGCTCCTAATTATTTTGGGGTTTAGGCTCTCAAAAGAGTATGTGCGAACTCGAGCAACAGCGCGCTAAAACACACACACATAATACACACATATAAAACATGCATAATACATGCATTAATGTAAGTCCAAGTCCAAGTCCTTTTGAGAAAAAAAAGAAAAGCTCGACCACGTTCAGACTGCTGCTAGCTACCCTAGGCTGCTAACAGTCTCCGCCTATATTTGTGGTCTGGGTTATTTGCGTCACTTTCGTGACTGAATACTTGTGTTTGTGCCATTTCTGGCTTAATGCTTCCATCCGAATCAAACCGCTCGTCCTGTTGTCACTGGTGCATGTCTTCCTTCTTCATTCTTGGTGTTTCCTGTTTGTTCTGTAAGTACCAGGGAACCAGACCTCCAGGGCGACCCTGGTTTCGCTGGGAGGACAATATCCGATGTGTCCTCGTCGTATCCTTTTTCTTCGCGTTTCTTCTCTGACGGCAACCTAAATATTTTCCCTTCTATTTACCCCTTTCCTCAACCCCACCGGGCTGCTACTTGGAGGGCTAACCGCACTGAGATTACACAATTTTAATCATAAAGGGAAGCCAACAGGGTAAACCTCAGCCACCCCGTTAAACCTTCGAAAAGGTTACAGCCTGGGTTAATGACCTATGCGGAGCGATTACAGAATATTACAGGTAATTTTGTTTCTTTGTTCGTTAAACCCATTCAATCTCAAATGTCACCATTATAATCAGGGTGTAACCGAAAGATCTGACAGCCAGTGACCCAATGAGCCACTATTCAGATGCCAATACAACAGGAACGAATTCAACATGCCCCGTTAACTGTATAAAACAATTAGACTGGGGTTCCCTACAATACAAAATAAAAACCCTCTGTCATGTGCAGTTAGGAAATGTATGACTATCTCCTGTTGCAAATTTAACTTCCTTAACTGATGCAGCAATCATAACAGAAACTATCCACACTCATCGCATCATTACTCCCCTTCAACCTCTAATTTACACGTTTACAAATAACTGTAAAAGTGTAGACCGAACCAAACACGTCCAGCAAACAAAACAGCACAAGCATCTATAATACAACAAGCAAACTACAAACAAACAGGGCTCCTGTGGGCGCTTACAGACATCTCGCCGACCGCTGATAGAAACATAGGAGATAAGATTATGGCCCCTGACTGCGCCTGAACCGGCAAATGTTCAACTGGTTGGGCCTGGGCGTACAGACTGGGTAGTAGATAAGTTTCAGCGTGAAATTGTGTGATACACTGCGACTACTTGGGACGAGAGATGAGAAATTTAGCTGAAAAATGCCTTTGATGCGATACTCCAGGACAAACGTATCTTGTAGGGGAATTGGAGGTTATTTAAGTAAAGTGCTCTCGGCGCTCAGTGGGAAGCAGACTCGCTAATGAGTAGAAGCTAACGCGAACCTGTTCTCTTAAGGAGGGAGAAGGTAAATTGGGAAATGAGAAGGGGGAGATGCTAGAGTGATAGATGATGGGGGAAAATATGTGGGAAACTTTTGAAAAGGTAAGTGAAATCAGGACAGCTTTGAGGAAAATCGCGGACGAATGGATCAAGAACTCGGAGGAGATCGGATCCTTATTTAATATCACTGTGGGCAGGGGTGATGGATAAACACGGCAGGGGTGAACTTATTCACAGAGACTTAAAAGACTTAACGAGAGCTGATATGGGAATTAGGGTAAGTCGCTGATACTACATCGAGGTGAAGTGTACATAAAGAAATATGGAAACTGTAGATGAGTGGATATAAGTAAATATAATTTCACTATGAAGCTAATGATAATGCAGAAAATTGCGGAGAAGATTAATACATGAAATCATCAAGCGACGGATTATCACTCCGGCGTCAAAAAAAGTGTGAGAAATATATACGATAAACTGGCTCCAAAACAGAGCGCATGATAACTGATGATTGTTCAGATAGTGGGGTATACGTATACGGAAAGCGCTGATGAATAACTGCACACAATAACAGAGTCTCGTGCAAGGGTGATGGGGAGGGGGGAGAATAACCTACACAACTAAACAGCTGTTCCTTGTTGGGAGGGAACGGGGTGGTTCAGGACCCCATCTGAGAGGGGAACAAGGGAAAAGATCCATTGCCTCATAACCAGCAGGTCGTAACATGCGAAAAAGTTCATAAAAGGCCATTAAATATGGATATTCTGATACTGTGTGCGCTGGGCTGAAAGGCGCAGATAGAGCAAACAGATTTAAACTACAAGGTACCGTACCTTACACCCCTTTAAAGGGCGAATGCAAAAAGCAAAGAACGCAACAGAATGTTGGTGGTTGGGTCGGGGAGCGTGATCAGATACTGTTGTTGTGCCAACAGGGACTGAGGTTAGGGGATCGAAGGTTTGTTAAAGACAAACCTTAATAAGTGCTACTACCTACATGGATTTTGAGGTTTTTTGCTGTCTTTTTAAAGAACTTGGTTTATCAAGCCCTCAAGGTACAGAAAAATATACGGTTCTTGCCACGCATGTCGCAAACGCAGACTAAGAAGAGGCTGCATTCAACTGGTGAACCTTTGCTGATGAAGGGGTAGGACAAGCAGTTAACAGCATTAAGAGTGGCAGTTACAGCAGCAGAAGCGGCTGAGTAAGAAAGGAGGAGGAGGGAAGAAGGAGGGGGAGAAGAAGAAGAAGAAGAAGAAGAAGAAGAAGAAGAAGAAGAAGAAGAAGAAGAAGAAGAAGAAGAAGAAGAAGAAGAAGAAGAAGAAGAAGAAGAAGAAGAAGAAGAAGAAGAAGAAGAAGAAAAACACGAAGAACAAGAAGAAGAAGAAGAAGAAAAAGAAGAAGAAGAAGAAAAAGAAGAAGAAGAAGAAGAATAAGAAGAAGAAAAAGAAGAAGAAGAAGAAGAAGAAGAAGAAGAAGAAGAAGAAGAAGAAGAAGAAGAAGAAGAAGAAGAAGAAGAAGAAGAAGAAGAAGAAGAAGAAGAAGAAGAAGAAGAAGAAGAAGAAAAAGAACAAGAAGAAGAACAAGAAGAAGAACAAGAAGAACAAGAAGAAAAAGAAGAAGAAGAAGAAGAAGAAGAAGAAGAAGAAGAAGAAGAAGAAGAAGAAGAAGAAGAAGAAGAAGAAGAAGAAGAAGAAGAAGAAGAAGAAGAAGAAGAAGAAGAAGAAGAAGAAGAAGAAGAAGAAGAAGAAGAAGAAGCAGAAGAAGAAGAAGAAGAAGAAGAAGAAGAAGAAGAAGAAGAAGAAGAAGAAGAAGAAGAAGAAGAAGAAGAAGAAGAAGAAGAAGAAGAAGAAGAAGAAGAAGAACCCAAAGCATGAACACCAAAAACTCTGATAAGGTAACAAAACCAAAAACAGCAAACAGTTTTAGAACTAAATGCAACACCACGAACAACCAATAGTACATATAAAATAAGGCAACCCCCTTTTTCCAGAAAACTACTAACTACAAAGAACGCTAAGCAAAGATAGAAAGAAAAAAATGCTAAAGAATGAAAAAAAGGAAAAAGAAATCTACTGCAAAGACAAAAAAAGGGCGGAACAGAAATCTCTGGTCCAAGTGACGCCATCATCAAGCAACTATTCAAGTTTTATCAAACAACCACCTCTCATTCAAAGGCTCTGGTCGGGAGGTTTCAAATACTCTAGCCTCTTGTATATCACAAACAATTTAAAATCATCTCTAAATAACCCACTCTACGCCATAACAATGTACTCGCGGGCTGTTTCCCATAATTTTCTTCTTGACAGCCAGCTTGTAAGCCAGAGAAGAAATGACCACTGACGAGAGACGACACGCAAATCCCTATTATTTTCGCCACAAGGGTTCGTCAGTCTAAAATTCTGAAACCGCCCAATTTCAGAAATGATTAATTTCCCTTTCCTGGCTTAGAGAAAATCAAACAGGCGCTCTCGAGTTTCAAGTGTTGAGGTGTAAATAGGGGTCCCTATAATTTCAGTCATTATTTGGGAGAGGTACCATCCTCTTTATAAATTCCTCTGCACTGTAGAACTTGAGAATATTGTTTTTCATTCTTTCGGTAGCTGACACTCGATACACTTAGCTCTCTTATCCTAGTTATTATTTTAACTCCTGTCACTGTCCGTAGATATTTTATCCCAGTGTGATCTGGCTTTTACTGAGGATCATTTTATCCTAGACAGTTATGGCAAGCAAGTCACAGTCGCCTTTTACGCCCTTTGCTTTCCTTATGGGTGGATGTCCAACCATCGACAGGTCTGAAACAGGTGCAATGTGCATGTAGGTAAGTAAAGTCAAGATCCCTTTTCACGCCTTAGGCGCATTGGGCATTTGGGAGGAGAATCCCATATTTTTACAGACCAATCCGCACTAGGTGGGTAATTTGGTCAGCATTACGCCAGCCGTTTTTACTTCCCCAGGACAGCCAACCTGGTTCCCATTTTAGGCTGGGTCGATCTGCGACGCCCCATACCAGGGCAAAAATACACACAGCCAGCAGTGGGTTTCGATAGCGGTACGTTGGAATTACGAGTCGGACTCGCAACACCTAAGCCACAGACGCCGCAACGTGCACGTACGTTACCCTATAGTACAGCCAGCAGAAGAGGGCTATAAAACCAATTCTTTACTTTACATTCGAGGCTTCGCTGGGCCAGACGACGAGGGAATCAACTCTTTCAGTCCTAGAGAGTGATGAATTCAACAATGTCTATGCTAAAGTGTTTGTATCCTAGAGCAACAACTGTGTAGTCTCACAGAGCTGAAAAATACGGCTTTGGGAGAGGCGTTATAATTTTTAAAAAAAAACGGCTGACAGAGCGGTTACAACGTCGGGCTCTTATGAGGGAAACCCGGGTTCGACCCCCCCCCCCTCCCCCGGTAAAGTGATGGAGTTTTTATGTCGGGGGTAAAATTAAACATCCTGACCTGCACAGTCCGTGGCGAAAGCACTAGCAATGCGGCCCTAAATCCTCAGGGTCACGCCTACGCCGCCCTAAAGAGTGGTACATGCAGATATTAGTGACAGTTATAATAAGTGAACGAACAAATAGGCGGATAACATAAGAGAAGAATGGGACTGGAAAGGTACATAAATGTGTACCATATGTAGTCAAAGCCAATGAAGGTGTGGCGAGCTCCTTAGCACTGAAAGAGTTAAAAAAAGACGATTATCTATTACATATGGATGGATACCCACACCTAATTTTCTTCCCGACTCGCTTCGTCGCCTCTCTTGAGAGAGGGACAATACATCTGTTCAGACTAAGGACATGGCACAACAGACGTCACTAAAGTATGTTAAAGCTTTTCGGTTCAGGAATCAGGCAGATGTGTCCCTGTAACTGGGCACCTCAAAACGCCAAGCATGTGCCACAACACCATAAACAGTATGCTGCTAAAAGGCAAGCCACATCTGGCCAGTTACAACCTCAGTAAAAACAAAGCTGTATGCTACACATGAAGATTGACTGCACGACAACTTCCATCAAGGCTACTGGATTCGTGATATGCTTTATGACAGATGGGTCGAAGTAGACTGAGCTAGGAAGTTGACTGCGGTCCAGTTTAGAGCAGTGTTTCCCAAACTTTTTTTTAGTTGCCGTTCTTTTCTTTAATTCTGTGAAAAAGTCGCGGGCTCCACCCCCCCCCCCCCCCCCCCCCCCCCCCCGGCGCACAGTTTGGGAATCACTGGTTTAGAGTAAATTTTGCCACACTTGAGCCTTTCCGTCCACACAGTTATTGTTTTACTGATGGCAACTTTGCGTCTCTCCCGAGGCTAGTGTTAAACTCTGCTGTGGGGAGACATAGGAATCACACCCCATGGGGTTGGCAAGCCTGACTAGCAAAACCTGCCCGCGTCTAGAAACAGTCTTGAACAATTAAAGTGTGATTTTAAAACCGTTTTTGCCATCACATGTATTTAGCATGCTTCTTATTGGACGCTCAGCTGAAATAATTTGCATCCCTCTATCCCAAATCCCCGCAACACGGTCCAAGGCATTCTCTTCTCACGAATTTACCTCAATACATGCATCATGTATATCCCGCTTGCACACATATTTACACCGCAGTAGAAGCCGACCTCGACCTCTTCCGATGACACACATTCCATATAGAGGGGACAATTTCACTAAAGAGGCCCGCTTTCAAATCCAGCTGCGACTCGCTGCAGCCACGGTCGGTGTTCGAAACCGAGCTGCTACCGGGATTCACCCAGCCTCTAGCTAGGAAATGGGTACCAGAGTTGACACTGGGATAAATGGAGGAACGTCGCTGTAGCTACAGAGTTACGTGCGAACGGCGACACAGGTGAACAATTCTTATCAGCTGTCCGTACTGGTGGCAGAGCACTTATGTTTATAACAGTGTGCAATGACGCTGGTTCACATCTCCCGACTTACCTTTGCCTTTATGACTATCCAGCTCGGCGAAAGAAGGTATGGGGGAAAGGGCTCTAACAGCATATGGATACAACGGATAATATCTAACATTTCGAATGGAATACATTCTATGTGTGGGCTCCTGCGCCCTATTTGGGGAAAAACAAAAAGACCCAATGCTCTTTTAAATGCATGTCGTAAGAGATGAGTAATTAGGGATCTCAGTTAAACAACTGCACTGATGTGACTGAACGATGCGTCCAACATCACAGTATATAATATAATATAAAAAGACTCTTTAGGAAAATAAGCAAAGAAGGAACCCAGACAAACACAATACTCACCCACCAGCCCACGTTCTTCAACAGCAGCAAGGCAAATCCACAACATTTAACCAGCTAATGGCTAACTGCATACAAGAGATGCAGTACTGCAACCTAATGCGATGATGGCCCTGGTCTGGTCGGTATCCTTTGACAGATGCTCTGTAGAAAGGAAAAGTTTAAAGCATTGGCCTGCAGTTTCACAGTGAAATGATGATGATGGGGACAGCCCTTACACCCAATAGAATGTGCAGATATAATCAAGCTGCAGGACAGGCTATATATGAGAGGGACGCCAGCACAAAGAAAACAGTGAGGTAGGGTCCCTCACTCAGCATCCTTACAAGTTAGGAAGGGAGGAGGGGGGAGGGGGTAAAGTCCGTAATTGTGAGTGTCTATATGAGTTGTGTAATGTATGGCACATACATATAATAAATATCGAAACATGAAATGTTCAAACGAATACTTAAAGAAGACAACTTCTATACATGGTTAGGGAGCTAGGGCTGCTTAATCCCCTTAACTTTTTGTAAGCCTCCAGATGTGGGTGAATATGAAACATGAAGACCTGGCATAGGTTAGTTAAGGGCGGCATATGTTGCAGTGAGAGATTAATAGCAGACTGTGTTCGATTGCACCAGTTTCACAGGGGTTTTACAGGAGAATGATGAGAATATACTGGACAGGTGAAAAGCGTAAAGCGACGACGCGAAAGTCTGAGGAAAGATACGCAGAGGGAGACCACGAAAGAAAATTATGGGAAGTTACAGAACAACATCTGTAACCGAAATCACTGACATTACACGAGACAGAGGGCTGTAAGCAAACAAAATTACCAACACCGAAAGGCATTGACAAGATAAGAAGAAGACAAGAACTTCAGGCAAAATGCCTTGTTCCGTCGCGCCGTCTCCTGCACCCAAATTGCAAATAAGACGCAGTCTAGTCAATTAACAAGCCTTCGCCAAAGCCTAACACAACTAGGAAACCTACTGTCCCATTTAGACGGCTCTTTGAAAGCGGACTGGATGAAAGCGTCCCAGTCACTGGCAAATCTCACAGCCAAGACTATTTTAGCAGAGACATGAAGCGTGGCGAAACACGATGCCTCCAAGGTGTTCCCCGAGGGTAATTTGGCGTAAAAATCCTGAATAGAGGCATCTCAAAGTCCCCAGGACTAGATTCTTAGAGGCATAACTCTCTGCTCCATGGCCTCGCCGTGCACAAAAGCGGCAGAAAACATTTCTCTTTTTGAACAAGAAAATGAAACCCGGAGAGAGAGGAAGGGACAAAAATTATTACTGCGGGGGTGGGGAGGGGGCGGGGACGACCAAAAAAAAACAGGAATGACTCAGCCAAGCGTAACTCTCCAAACACCGAGGAATTCTGCTTCATTACCTCTCCTGGCCGTTGAAAGTCGATGGTTTGACAAGTCAACTGGTACGATTAGGCGCCTTTTCAGGCACGCCTGCCACTAGACGCCAATTCTCCTTCTTCAAAGCTGCCAACTGTACCCCGTGTATGCCATCCTGATATCTCTCCTTCCCTCGCACTAAACCTCCCGCCGGTAGAAATATTCCGCGATCAACTTGAGTCTCAATAGGACAAACATTAAAGATATAAATATAGAATCTCTAATGTAATGCAGTTTTATATATAATGACACAAGTCCTAGGGGGGTCTCTCAGCTTACGTCGGCTTGAGATGTTTTATTCTGTTTCATAGATGCAGCTAACTCGTGTGCACAAATATAATTCCCGTTCGTGGCTTTTGTCTGGCATATGTTTACAGCTTCCAAAACCACGAATCTTCGTTATGTTGCTCTAGATATATAAATATATCTGTCCTTCCACCCACTAACCTGCGTAACAGGGGGAACCAGCAGAAAGAAATCACTGTGTATGTGTGTGTGTGGGTTGGGGAGGGGGTGGGGGCGGAAGCTCTTATTCCCCACCCCTCCCCCCTTAGAATTTTCTAAAGATGGGATCAAGGGTCTTAAGCCTTGTCTGAGTGCGCACTAATGAATTTTATTATTATGTGCTGAATGGCAAACAAATTTAATAATATATTTTAAATAATATGAAATGCATAAACAAATACTGGGGGGATGAAAAAATGGAAACACCGGCTAAGATTTGGTGGAGATCATAAAATTGGAGGATCTCGATTCTGCAGATGATATTGTTCTGTTAAGTAAGAACAACAATGGCCTGCAAACAAAACATGATTGAGCAAATATAGCACCTATAGCTGGACTACGAATACGTTATGAAAAGACAAATAGACCGAAGTCACCAATAACAGATCAAGCAGATCTACTTACTTACATATGTACACTGTATTTTCTACCATTCATCTATCAATGTACACATGATTTAGCAAATATAGCATCTAAAGTTGGACTACAAATACGTTATGAAAAGACAAATAGACCGAAGTCACCAATAACAGATCAAGCAGATCTACTTACTTACCTATATTCTACCATCTATCTATCAACGCACATATTCATTCTTTCATCCACCTATCTATGTGCAAATGCATTTTTCCACTCACCTACCTATAAATTAAAATCCTGTCTTCCGTGCAACTATCTATTCTTTCACCCACTTCCATATGCGAACAACTATTCTTCCACTCACTTCCCTAGATATACACCTATCTAATTATCTATTCTTCAAACGACATATATAACTATTTACCCATATATCCTCCCATCTACTTATCTGTCCATCAATCCACCCACTTACTTACATACATGCATATATATATCAACCCATCAATGTATCTGGAAATCTCCCCACCCAGGACCTACATACACCTATCATTCCATCTACTTATTTACCTATCTCTCTACCCACCAACATACATACAAGTCTATCATTCCATCTACTTATTTACCTATCTCTCTACCCACTAACATACATACAAGCTTATCATTCCATCTACTTTTTTATCTCTCTCTCTCTCTCTCTCTCTACCCACAACTATCATTCAATCTACTCATTTATCTATCTCCACCCACTAACCTACATGCACGTCTATCATTTCATCTCCTTATTAACATATCTGTCTACCGACTAACATACACATCTATCGTTCCATCTACTTATTTATCTATCTCTTTACCCACTAACATACATTTCTATCGTTCCATCTACTTTTTTATCTCTCTCTCTACCCACTAACATACACATATATATCCTTCCGGCTACTTATCTATCTCTCCACCCACCAACATACATATCTATAGTTCCATATACTTATTTATCTATCTCTCCTCCGCTAACCAACACTAATATATCCTTCCAGCTACTTATTTGTCTATCTCTCCACCCACTAACATACATATCTATAGTTCTATCTACTTATTTATCTATCTCTCCCCTACTAACCAACACATATATATATCCTTTCGGCTACTTTTTTGTCTATCCTTCCAGCTACTTATTTGTCTATCTCTCCACCCACTAACATACATATATATCGTTCTATCTACTTATTTATCTATCTCTCCCCTACTAACCAAATATATCCTTCCGGCTACTTTTTTGTCTATACTTCCGGTTACTTATTTGTCTATCTCTCCACCCACTAACATGCATATATATCGTTCCATCTGCTTATTTATCTATCTCTCCCCACTAATCAACACATATATATCGTTCCATCTACTTATTTATCTATCTTTCCCCGCTAACCAACACATATATATCCTTCCGGTTACTTATTTGTCTATCTCTCCACCCACTTACATACATATCTATCGTTCCATCTGCTTATTTATCTATCTCTCCCCACTAATCAACACATATATTTCCTTCCGATTACTTATTTGTCTATCTCTCCCCAACTAACTAACACATATATATTTTTCCAGCCACTTATTTATCTATATAAGTGTGTGTGTGTGTGCACACGTGCGTGTGTGTGTGTAATTAAAAATGATCTTGATGAAACACCAATAGTTATTCTATATTGCCCACTAACAGACATATATACATACTGGATACAATGCAGAGCAACCTCGGGAAGTAAGGAGTACTTTACAGAACATTCTGTCCTTTATTTTGTTTTATTTCTTGTAGGCGTCTGTGAGTAATGTATACCCTGCTGAACCGATTTCAACAATAGTCTCCAGAGCCCACCATTGAGGGCACAATGGCAAACTACTTAAAGTAAAACTGCCCAGTAAAATAGTTTATTTATTTTTATTGCTGGAGGTTGTTCTGCAACGTCCTGTAAAGATGTACAACTAACAGATTTTTATTTCTATACACAATATACGAATACAGTAATGTTATTATTTCCATAAGTCATGAGAATGAGTAGCGAGCACCAAACCATCGACATAAAGATCAAAGTCTGAAACAAGTGCAAGAATTTAAATACTTGTGAAGCATCTTTATACACAATGGTAAATTAGACAGAGAGATAGAAACGAGAATCCAATAAGCTAACAATGTCATGTATCAACTTGCTCTAATGTTAAAACACCCTGCTAGCCCAACAGAGACAAAAAGACAAATTTTAAATACAAATTTATACCGACTTTAGGTTACCAATGTCAGTCTTGGACATTGACAAAAGAACATGAAAGAAAACCACCTGTGAGATGAGATGTTTGAGAATGGCTGTGAAAAAAAACACAGAAGAGATCGAGTGAGAAACGAGGTGATCACTAGAACTGTTAGAACAACCAAATTTATTGAGAAACAAAGGATGAAATGGTTTGGCCATCTAATAAGAATGAAACCAACGATGCCAGCAGCAAGGGCATACAACCCGAAATATCAAAACATCAAGAGGCAGGGGAAGACCCAGAAGAATAAGAACTGAAGGAGTCACTGACACCTTGAGACTGCATACCATCACGGCATATCAAGCGACTGAGCGTCCCCTGGCTCGGCTGCCGAATGTTTGATGAACAGCGACGCCTAGCGGCATTAGCAGATATTGACAAAAGAAGAAATAAGTTATTCCCAAGTCATTTCATTGTGTGCGTGTGTTGTGTTTTGTTTCTTGTCACTGTTTGCTGATAAAAGCTAGTGGTAGCAGCGTCCTTTATTTTCATGTAAAAAGTTCTGTGAAGCTAACATATCCTTCATGTTTCTCAATCTGAAACACACAGGCACGTTAAAACTTCTGCTACTCAAAACGGGGTGGTTGCTCCAATTACTCACAAAGCAACTGAACTCAGAAACTGGCAGTACGCGGCACTCCGGGACCATAAGGTTCACTGATAGGGACATCATTAGCCTTCATTCATTCATCTCTTAGCCCGGCTTTTCCTTGCCAGTGGCTCTAGGACTATTTCCTCAAAGTGAATTTAACTCTATGAATGTGCCCCAGAATCTTAAGGGACTCCCCCCCCCCCCCCCCCATCAATTCTTTCAAGGGGACCAAGAAAATGTCCATCACAGTGGCCCTGACATCTTTCCACGAGGACAATTCTATGATCTCTCCACCACAACGGCTCTTTAAATTTTTCCATGAGGACAACTCTAGGATCTTTCCACCACAGTGGTTCTTGAAATCTGTCCTCTGGGACAAGTTTAGGATCTTTCCACCTCAGTGGTTCTGGAAACTTTTCCACCAGAAAAACTATAATCTTTCCACCTCGGGAGTCTCTCCACCAGAACAACTCTCCAATCTTTCCACCACAGTGGCTTTGGGAGTCTCTCAACTAGAACAACTCTGGAATCTTTCTACTAGTGGCTATGTGAGTCTTTTTACTAGGAAAGTTCTGGAAATTTCCAACCACAGTGGCTCTGTGAGTCCTTCAGAATAACAACTCTGGGATCTTTCCGCCACCGTGGCTCTGTGAGTCTTTCATCTCGGATTTATGACAACTCTGGAAATTTTAAACCACACTGGCTCTGTGAGTCTTTAAACAAAGACAACGGGGTCTTTCCGCCAGTGGCTATATCAGCCTTTCCCCGAAGACAACTCTTGATTTTTTTCAGCATGTTGACTGACTGACTGAATTTAAACCCCAACAGGACATCACACAAGCGACAAACACCCAATGACACAAAGTGCCACCATGTGGATGAGGATCGCCGTGGAGAGGTCCCAGAAACCGCGTTCAGACAATTGGCCATATTTATGGCCTGCCTATATTGCGGCCTCTGGCAAAAGGCTTCAAATAACAAAAAACTTCGACCTAAAAAGGACGAAACACCTATCAGCATGTTACTATAGGGTTTTTCTACAAGGGTGGTAGAGTCTTTGTACCAGCTGGGTTTGAATTCCCACAATACATTTTTTTTTTAAACTGACGACTCCAAGGTAGACCCAGCCTAAAATGGATACAAGGAAAGGTCCTGAGAAGTACAGTGGCATGAAAAGATCCGTTTACCTTTATTAGGAAACTTTGCCTGCATACGCGCAGACGTCCTGACACAAAGAAGAGTCTGTGTGCTAGGGGAGGCAATAATGTGTTACAGATCTGTTACCTACTTCCAAAATTATCTCCCCCTCTTATAAAACGTCCTAAAATGTACCTCTTCGTGAAATATGCATCAGTGGCCATCAAAGATAATCCATAAGCACATTTTATGTAATCACCAGCAGTAACCGGTTCTATTGTCTCTTCTTTAATGCTCAGTTTAAAAACGCATTTTTTTTTATATATTCCCCCCCCCCCCCCCCTCTTCTCCCATTCCCGAATTATTGTCTAGAGATTTACTCACAGTGACTTTAGTAAGCCTAAATAAAAAATATTTTCGGCTAACTTTACGCTACCACTTTCAAACATCTCGCTTCTTGTCGTAACAGTATGTCCAGAAGACAGGTCGAAACCAGTGTTGCCACTTTTCTTTGACAAAAATCATCCAAAATGGAGTCCAAAAAATATCTAAAAACATCTACATTTGCGTGAAAAACATCTAAAAAAACATCAAAATGGAAAGAGTCATAAATTACATAGCAATTGATATGACTTCCCAAAAGAATCATGTCCTCATCTTTACTGAATGAAGTCTACCTTACAAGATCCACAGGATAAAAACTTAGCTTGGATGATGAAGTTGAAGCTTCAGATCCAAAATGACTGGTATGCTTTAGCTGTTCCAATTTCTTTTAATACCCAATCAGAGAGCTGATAAGTGGAACAGCCTTTTCCTACTCTTATCAGGCCGAATTTTATTGTCAAGATAGCATTTAAGAGGTCAAATTTCATCCTGTTTCTTATGTTAGATAAATTCATTCAAATGAAAAACATCACCATCTAAACGTCAAAAACGCCATCTAAATGCAAGAAAACACATCTAAATCTGGATGTAAAACATCCAAAGTGGCAACACTGGTTGAAACCGCCACCGATCCTGCCTTTCCGTCAGCGATAACAGATGTGTACCCTGCTTACTACCAGAAAAAGCCCTTTATATGCAGAATTCATGTATAAAATAAACAAATATCAAGGAAAGATATAAACCCAAACTGTAAGTATATCAGCGAGATATAAAATGAGCAGGCCTCTTCAAACTATGAATAAAACAAGGGAAATAATTCTTTTTTTTTTAATCTAAGGGAAACCATATCAAATTTGAAATAAATGCAATTTATAAAGAAATGACTGAACAATTTCAAAATTACATTCAAAAGCCTTTGATGTTTCTCAAAGATATAAAAATTTTCTGTTTCTGTTTGTAAAAATAAGCAAAATGTCAAAGTGTTTTTTTTTTTTTCATTTTTTACTAAGTAATTTTGCTTATGTGTCAATATTTTAAAGCACTTTTTTTAAAACAATGATATAAACATGACATGCTTAGGAATGCTGCTGGCAAATACCATTTTTAGGCCTATAAAAGCTTACTATTATTTGGCAGGCACAAATGTTTATGTGCCTCAGTTTTGTATCACTATGAATGGCCCCTCCTTTCCTTACCACCTGTCATTTTCTGTCTCTCCTGCTTTGTTCTACTCTCCAAGGTTGCCATATAGGCATTTTTTATGGCAGATTTCACAAATCTGGCATATTTTAAATTTAACTGGTGTAAGATAATAAATTGGCATATTTGGGTTTTTCCTGGCAATATAGACCTACGGTTAACATCTTTATTTCAGTCTGACTTTGTTGTGATGTCCTGGTACGGACTAATGGAGATTCGCGCCATTTCTTTTGTATTTGTTGTCTTCCAAAATGGATCGTGACTTCGATAAACCAAGGCCCTCTGTAATTTATGTAAATCTACTAGAATAAATGCGGGATATAAAACCAAAACCCACCACTGATATCAAGTGATTCAGACTGTTCAGAAACTACTTGAGGACAAAAAATAGAGAGGATATAGACCTAGTTCTATCTGTGATATATTTTATTACTTCTACCAATGGCCAAGTCATTCAAAAAATGGAAAGCATCTTATGACATTGCAAGTATAATAGTTACTGGAATAAAACATACCCACGGCTCAAAAGATCTTCAGACTAATCAGAGGCAGCATATTGTAAACTGTGTCAGTGCACTTATGCACCAAGAATTAGTAGCATTTCAAATCATTAAAAAATCCGAATAACACCGCATGAAAACTCCGTCAAAAAGCCAGTCACAGCTTATTACAACAATGACTCCTAGGCAAAGTAATGATAAATTTAAAGACAGCAGAGTTGCAACTTGCTGTAGGCATGACCTGCCATTGTGCAATAAGCACAAATGATCATCTAAGTGAAATCTTGAGAGCGCGTAATCTGGGGGGTACATTGAAGCACACACAGTGGCATAGAACTAAATGTTCATGTGTAATAAAAAAAACGTTATATCGCCTGCACTTAAGGATGATTTTCGGAACAAGAAAAATGTCATCATTATAGATAAGTTGCAAAGACTTAATCCCATCTGAGAAAGTGGTTAAAGATTTTACAATCAAAAAGGTTTACGCTGTATCTTCCACTGGTTCCAGTGAGGATGACAGTGAAGAATTCAATCTAGAGCTTTTGATGTGAAGTGAGTACAATGTTACACTTTATTTGTCATTTTTCTGGCATATTTTTTGTAATGGTTTGGCATAAAATAAAGTTTTTTTTAATCTGGCAACCCTGCTACTCTCTTCCAAATGTTGGTGGAATATAGGTACAACGTCATAATTTTTTACCATTTTATTATTTTTGCTTATGTAAATGTATTTGAAATATTGTAAATCATGTTTTCAACCAATAAACATATTTTTAAAAAATGCAATTAATTATTGAGCGCGAAATCTTAACAGAAATGACATGTCATACAAGAGATGAAGAGCAAAAAGATGAGATAAGATTAAATGCTACAGAAATTAAATGACTATGATTGAACTCAGTTATACCGTTTTGTAAAGAACACATAAGTTGGTTTGGGTATCTGGCAAGAAGGCCTTAGTACCAAAAGCCACAAAATATATAAACTAAACATACAATGAGGACACACTAAGGGGAAGACCACAAAAGAGATGGAGTGACAGCATTAGGAACAGCTTTAACGAAATTAAGAAAAACTTAAAACAACACAATTAGAAACAGCCCAAAGAAGATCCTCAAATCTAAAGATTAGGAGTAACCATAAAGGAAAAGTGAGGTGACTGGTACTCAGTTACCCACACCCATGTGGCTCTGCAGAGAAACTCCCAGGGCCACTGACTGGGTGGAAAGACCCTAAACTTGTCCCGGAGGTCAGATTTCAAGAGCCACTTAAACCGGGAGCCATTCTGGAGAAATTAACAGATCCGGGAAAAACAGAACAGATCCACTGTCCCATAACAAGCAGGTCATAAAAGACGACTTAAGAAAGACCTACTGAAATCAAATATGTTGGAAATTAAGATTTGTTGGAATGAAAATATCAGATATCAGCCTAGCTGTAAACCACAACACAACGTACCAACCACCACTTTGCAGTTTGGACAGCCGCCGAATACACTACCACAGCCTCATATCTGTTACAGAAAACTGTGGAAAATGTAGAAGCCTGGACTGAAAAGTGGGGTCTAAAGCTAAATAATTAAAAAAGAACAGCATCACTTTTCTCTCTCCCCCCAAAAAAGAAAAAAATCAAAATTTGGATAAAAAGCCAGCTCATTTCACAGACTGACACTCCTACCTTGCTGGGCGTTACACTTGATTCGCGACTAACTTGGAAGTCACACGTAGAAGCAGTACAGGAAAAAGCATTCAAGAAGCTTGGGGTTGAAAAAATTAGAGGGTACCACATGGGGCGCCAACTCCAGAATCCTAAAACAAGTATATACTGGAGCAGTCAGGCCAGTCATGGAATATGCCTCCACTGCATAGGCTGCAGCAGCCAAGACAACAATGGGAAAACTGGACAAGGTTCAGAATATGGGATTAAGGATTGTCCTCGGAGCCATGAAAACCACCCCTATCAGAGAGATAGAGAGGATAGCAGATACTGAACCACTCGAACTCAGAAGACAATACAAAACTCTTTTACAGTATGAGAAATTAAAAAGACTTGAAAGTCATCTACTGCATTTTAAATTTCAAGGGAGAACAAAAAACAGACTGAAGCGTCAGAGCCCCAACCACCTTGCTAGAGAACTGTACAGACAGCACCAAGATCTGCTTAAAAGAGATGTAGCACTGTGCGAAAAACTTAGGCCAGAACCATGGACAAGCAAGCCAGATAAGGAAAATGTAGTCCTAAAGGTACCAGGGATCACTTCAAAAGATGCCCAGACGGAGACACAACAGAGAACCCTGGTTCTTGCTATGCTTGATGAGAAGTATCCAAACACCAATGGACTCAGGTTTTCACCGACGGCTCTGATACAGAAGCAGTCAGAAAGGGGGAGTTGTGGAATATACATTAAACCCTCTAGCAGTAGAGCAGAAACTCTCTCTCTACCAGCAGGTGACATCTGCACTAACTTCAGAGCCTACGCAACTGCCCTCCTTTCTGCAGTCCAACATCTCATCAATCAAGAACACAGAGGGCACAAAATTGTTATACTTAGTGACTCATTGTGTTCTCCAAGCACTATCAAGCAAAAAACAAGACAAACTATTTGCAGATCTAAGGACCAACATTGGCTTACTCTCCAAGGAAGCAGAACTGGTCTTGCAGTGGATACCAGCCCACTGTGGTATTCAAGGAAATGAGAGAGCAGATGAGTTGGCAAAAGCTGGGAGTAATCTTCCACAACCTCATCCACCACACAGCTAAAAGGAAACCAAAACAGCGCTAAAGCAGTCTTTCAAGTGGGAGTGGAGAAGGCAAAATGGAGATTACAGACCAGAGAATGACAGCATAAACAAACTCAGGAAAGAACAAACATCAATTTTTAGACTTCGGACTGGACACTGTGGTCTTCAAGCACACCTGTACAGGATAGGTATAAAAGAATCTGCTGCCTGTGATTGTGGAGCAGAACGACAGACCCCTGGGTACATACTACAGTACTGCCCTTACCTCTCCCAGCAAAGACTGTAGATCTGGCCCAAGGGAGCCACATTGAAAGAGAAGCTATGGGGGACCGGTGGCGACCTTATACGCACAATCCTATTTGTGACCCAGATGGGACTCAATGTTTAGCATGACTGATGTCGAATGCAGAAGAAGAATAAGTACCAACCACCCTTTTCAGTGTGAATGCAGAAGAAGAAGTAAAGTTACATGGGCACCACAAAGTATAACATTTTAGGAGTAACCAGTGAGTAAGTTCCTTGACACTAATGAATTAACGTTGTCATAGGTCCACTTTCAACTCCTTGGCACTAATGAATTAACGTTGTCATAGGTCTACTTTCAACTCTTTGGCACTAATTAATTAATGTCGTCATAGGTCCATTTTCAACTACAGAGTTGACACAAATGAAATGGTCTCACTGCGAAACTGGGGTCCTAATGGAGCAATGATGTGCAATACAAGACTATATGTCAATCAGCCTTTCTTTCTCAAGCCTGCTCCTCCCAGCAATCCAGTGGAAGGCTGGGGTCACAACCCCCAGCAGGAAACTAGATGGGACAACAAATCAGGTAACGGCAAAGCGATGAGAATACTCTCCCTCTCAAGAGATCCTGAAGTCAGCAATACTAGGCCAGAATGCGGACCAAAAACCACAGTACTATGCAACACCTGCCATATATGGATTACAATGTCAGACAAATGTAATGTTGATGCTCACCCAGTGGAGTTCCACCAGGCAGGTGCAGTGCTGGGTTCTGAGACTGAATCCACTACCAGCTATTGGAGGACCTCCAAGATTGTCTTATGGTGTTAAGAGATGGTGGAGGATATGACTGACAAAAGACAAAAAACAAAAACCAATTGGACAATTTTTTCTGCTGGGTTGAAAGGTGTAGATATTGCAGCCTTGCTGTGAACCACAACACAACTTGCCAACCACCTCTTCAACTCTTTCAGGCCCAAGGAATATATCAAACATTGATTGGTTATCACACAGAAGACCAATGAACGCATAATATGCCACCAATTTTAAACCTCTGTTTTTAATTTATCATTGAGCAATTTAAAAACAAGAATCCACAACTTTCAATGGACTCTGAAATTCATTATGAGGAAAGGCTGGCCAAGTGGTTACGTCAGGCTCTCATACAGGAGACCCAGGTTTGACTCTTCATAATTTGATGAAGTTTTTTGTAGGGGTGGAGGGGGGAGGGGGAATAAACATCCTAACCTGCACAGTCCCTGACAACAGCACTAGCCATCTGTTCCTAAATTGTCAGGGTCATAATTCAGTGAGTTTTTTTCAATGATCAATAACAAATGTGTGTTGGGCATAAGGTTTATTCACAAACATGGTTACAAAGCATAAATTAAAGTCTGCCTGTGAACTTTACAGAGTTACTAAGTGAAGTAAAGGGAACCTTTTCCATACCTTTAGGCATAGTGGGCATATACGGCTAGACCTATATTTATTATCAATTCTTCTTCTTCTGCCTT
Source organism: Candidula unifasciata (assembly GCA_905116865.2). NCBI lineage: Eukaryota > Metazoa > Mollusca > Gastropoda > Stylommatophora > Geomitridae > Candidula > Candidula unifasciata. Next base: position 612,371 of record CAJHNH020001779.1, on the reverse strand, counting down.
TCTATTCCCCAATGGAGCAAAGGCCCTCAACCAACTCATGCCAAGTCGTTCTATCCTTTGCCATTACATGCAGCTCTCCTCATGTCCTCCCTATCTTTCTAACTTCATCCTTCAGCCCTCTTCTCTGTGTGTTTTTTTGGCCTTCCTTTATTCCTATGCCCCTGTGGATTCTAATGCAAAGACATTCTAGTTATGCTGTTCTCCTGTTTTCTCAGTGTGTGTCCTATCCAATGTCAGCGTCCATTCCTCATCTTTTGTCCACTGGAGCATGTTTAGTTCTCTCCCAAACTCTACATTAGTTACTCTATCATACCATTTAATTCCCTCTTTTCTGCGCAGGCACCAGTTAATGAATGTCTGTAATTTATTAGTAATTGCCTTAGCTGTTCTCCATGTTTCCGCCACATACAGAAGTACTGATTTGACATCAGAATTACAAATTTTTAGTTTAGTATTTTTTTAAATATCTTTTGACCTCCACAACTTGCCTGGTGCTATGAAAGTCCCTCTTGCCTTTTGTATTCTTTTTTGGCTATCTTCCTAATAACGGTCCCAAATTATCGAGGCCAAAAATATACCCTAACAGGGCCTCAGTCACATGTAATTTGCAGACTTCCGCCACAGCCGAGAGCATCTCCTACGCGGCTATGGCGTGGATTGGGGCTAAACTAGATGGCTGGGACTCACAATCAAATAAAATGAAGGAAGTTGCAGGGGATGCGGTAGCTGCTGCTCGTGAGTCCCAGCCATCTAATTTAGCCCCAATCCACGCAGCGCGTAGCAGCATGGGAGATACTTTTCGCGCTGATGGTAGTCGCCGGAAGTGCGCAATTTAAATCGCCGGAAGTCTGCAATTTACATGTGACTGAGGCCCTGTTAGGGTATATTTTCGGCCTCGATAATTTGGGACCGTTATTCAGAAGATAGCCTCTTATTTTAATATTTCTATCAGTTCCTCCATCTTTATCTACATTACTGACCAAATAGGTGTATGACTTCAAGTCTTCGAGTGGAGTGCCATTAAGAGAAACCCCATTACTATTTGCCTGATTTATCCTCATTATCTGTGTCTTTCCTTTATGGATTTTCAGACTAAGCTGTTGTGATCTCGCATCAAGTATATTTAATTTATCTTGTATCTGATTCGGTGAATGGGACAGAAGATAAATATCATCAGCGAAGTACAGATGATCAAGCTATTTTGTAGGGGTCCACTGAATTTCATTCTTGGTGTTAGCTTATTATCAATTGCCACTCAACAATTGGTAGGTGATGTGGTCAGAATCACGCCGGCCATCTTAACTTCCCTTAATTCCGCCTGGTACCCACTTAAGGCTGGGTCAACCTCGTAGCCAAAGTCATTATTTAAAAAAGTCAGGCTCGGTCAGGACTCAAACCCATGACATCCCTATCCACAGCTCATGATATAGTTACTAAATGATTCTCTGAAAATAATACAACTGACAAGCGGTTTTCTTCATGCATACGAACATGATTTACAGTTTTAGAAATCTCAGTTACAAAAAAAAAACAGTGTGTACATCAGATTAATGTAAAGTGTAATAAAGAAAGTCACAAAGTAGACTTGTTTCCTTCACTTATGAAGTCAAGCTCTGCTTCGGATAGCTCTAATATCTTCCTCATGCAAAGCGTACAACAATAACAAAGTCAGGTGGCACAAAGGATAAATTCTAGCAAAAGGACATTTTCTTCAGTGTTATTTGTTTCTGGTCTTACTCTATTATTTTTTTGTATCATACTTATATAGTGCAGCAAAAATATTCTGAGCAACTTTAGTGTTATATGAAGTTCTTTTTGGGTTGAGATACTATTTTGGGAAGTCATTTTTTTTTCTTTACTGCATAACTATGCTCTGTGATGATGTTCCAAAAGTTTCTCTGGAACAATATCTAATTTTTAAAGCTAATGCCGCTTTCATGGATTAACTAAGCTGTCAGTGACAATTTACAAGTTTAGTTACTTGTTCTAAAAAACTAAGAACACTTTCATTCCTAGGTATTAGTTACCACAAACTGACTGACTGAACGATGCAAAACATTAAATGTTTTTAAATGTTTACTATTTTGTACTACATTTTGTGAAGTAAAATTTCAGCGTACATTTGACATACAAGTACAGAAATGTAAGTATCTAGGCACATGGATAACATCAGATGGAAGATGCATTACTGAAATAAGAAACAGAATAGGACAGGCAAAAACTGCATTTTATAAAATAAAGAACATCTTACGCAATATATCTTTGTCATTGACGGTTAGAAAAAGAAGTCTTGCTTGCTACATACATCCAGTTTTAACGTATGGCTGTGAGTCCTGGACAATCGGTAGGCAGGCCAAACAATTTCTTGAGGCCTCAGAGATGTGGTTTTACAGAACAATGCTTAAAATAAAAATACCTTGGACAGCCATACACACAAAAGCAACCAAGAGGTTTTGAAAGAGGCGGGAGCCCGAAGACAACTACTCACAGACATCAGAAGGAGACAGTCATCATTTTTCGGCCATGTTATAAGATGAGGGAAAATGTTGTGACCACTGGACAGATATGTGAAAGGAGGGATAGAGGACGACAACGAAGAAGATTCTTGACAGTCTTGTTGCATGGCATGGAGGTGTGTCAGCACACGAACTAATACATGCTGCAGGAGATCGCAGATTGTGGCGAGGCATAATCACCCATGCCAGTCGGCAAAATACCTGATGATGATGATTCACTATTCGTATTCGTATTCGGCCAAATAGTTGGTCCAGCTTTTCGTATTTGGCCTAATAGTGAAAATCACTATTCGGTACAGCCATAATTTATAGACATTTATACATTAATAAGCAGTTCATGTTCATCTGTAATTAATTGTGGATATATTTGTTCCCTCCCCCCCCCCCCCCACCCCCCCACATGGGTTGCAGGGACCCACTGGGGTTGGGGGGTGAGAACAGACACTAACAAGCATGTCGTAAAATTTGACTAATTAGAGGTGTTTCCTTCCAAGTCAGAGTGCCTTTATCTGAGAGGCAAGGAACCAACAGTCTGCATATAAATAAGACTAATCTGTAAAATGGATGTGCATGCAGAACTCAAGTTCTAGAACAAGATCAAAGTCCATAAATGGATGAACAACTAGAACTTTCTGCTGTAGTTTACCGCCAGTAAACACTAAGAAAAAGATTGTTATATTTTATAGTTTTTTTTTTTAGTGCTAAGGTTGTAAGCGGGAAAAAAAAGTATTTCATTTTGCAAATTTTTCTAAACATGTCTTCTGTTTGTTTACTAACACAATTATTTGTTGTGACAGTATTCTAATATGATTCCTTAACATTTGCTAGTAACTTTGATACATCAGCTGCACACCAACTGTAGTTGTAAGGTCTGTTTTAACGTGCTACGCTTGTGAAATGTTTAAACTGCATTACCACGTCTGGGTCCTCTGATAAATGCAATAGGAGGAGAATGAGAAAGAGGAAAAAAGCCAATCAAATGCAAATTTACTGTGTGGGTTCCATGACCCCAATGTGGGGGGAAACAAGAATAGACCCACTGCCTGCCCAAAACATGTCGTAAGAGTCGACTAACTGGGAGCTTCATTTGAAGTCGGAGTAGATCCGAGAGGCAAGGAACCAACAGTTTGCATGCAAATGAGTCATACCTGTGAAACAGATGTACACGCAACACTCAGGTTCTGGAACTGGATTAGAGTCCAGAAGTGGACAAACAACCAGAGCTTTTAGCTGGAATTTACAGCCAGTTTATGTAAAGAAGAAGATAGGTCTATGAATGGTTTGGTGTAAGTTGTTTGATGGCCTATATATTTCACTGACAGATTTAAAGGCAAAAGAAGAAGACTTCCAATATGTGGTATCAACATGTAAACATAAGGCCAGTTCTAGTCCCGTTGTTAGTTAAATCCCCACAGTGATCTGTCACTCATGAAAAAGAAGCCCTACAGAGAATTGAGCCTCAAAATTACATTCAAAGCAGTTAAATATATAAGTTAGTAACTATCACGCCCAGCTGATCTGATTATCTACACAGATGGTTCGATGTTGAGAGAAAAGAGAAGTGCCTGGAGGTTTGTAGTAAAAGCCAAAGGAAAATCTTTAGTGCAAGACAGCCTAGCATACGACATCACAACATCTAGCATGAGAAAGGAGGTGGAGGCAGTAACTGCAGCTCTCCGATAACTAGAGAATAAGATGCATACACATGTCGTAATTTTAACAGACTCTGAAAGCATGCTGAGAAAGGGTGAAGACAGGGATGCTTCGAGCAGAGTGGCAAGCTTCACTGAAAAGGTCACGGGCAGTGAGCATACTTTAGATCTTTTCTCCAGGTTATGCCGGCGTGGTGGGTAATGATAGTTAGTAACTATCACGCCCAGCTGATCTGATTATCTACACAGATGGTTCGATGTTGAGAGGAAAGAGAAGTGCCTGGAGGTTTGTAGTAAAAGCCAAAGGAAAATCTTTAGTGCAAGACAGCCTAGCATACGACATCACAACATCTAGCATGAGAAAGGAGGTGGAGGCAGTAACTGCAGCTCTCCGATAACTAGAGAATAAGATGCATACACATGTCGTAATTTTAACAGACTCTGAAAGCATGCTGAGAAAGGGTGAAGACAGGGATGCTTCGAGCAGAGTGGCAAGCTTCACTGAAAAGGTCACGGGCAGTGAGCATACTTTAGATCTTTTCTCGAGGCTATGCCGGCGTGGTGGGTAATGAACAGGCAGACAGACTGGCTGGATCTGCACCACTGGGTGGTGAATTGATATATGACAAGGCAGATCTGGTCAAGGCCCTTTAGGAACAAGCAACGGAATCAGTAGAGAAACAAGATTATTATGGCCTGGAGAGAATGAGGCTCTTAGGTGTAACCAGAGGGTCTGGCCCTCTCATTAAACTCAGGGGAGAGGCAAGACGGACATATAACCAGACTGTGACCCCTCCCATAAGTACTGGAACTGAGCTGGCTGCTGAAGATGAAGACGGAGCACACATGGGAATGCCCCAAATGGTGTGATGTCAATTCTTGGCTCAACTCAACTGAACTCAACTCAGAAAATAATTCCGTAACAGTGTCACACTAAAATAACTGGGAACAGACGTCAAAAAGAGAACAGGAATGGCTAAAACTATCTTTAATAAGATGTGAAAATTATTGACATCTAGAGATTAACAACACATTAAAATAAAATGAGAACTGTCAAATGTTATGCATATTCAACCCTGTTGTTTAGTGCAGAAACTTGGACAATGAACAAACAACTAGAAAATCAAACTGAGTCTCTGAAATTCAGATGTACAGAATAGGTCACATTTCACTGAAACAAAAACAATCAAATACATAAGTTGTGGAAAGAATACGAATGAAAAAATAATGGACACATTTTATTTTAATGAAATATTTTGGCCACATTAAAAGACATAACACTCTTTTAAAAAAGACACTGGAAGTTGAGGGAAAAAGAGCAAGAGGCAGACAACGATACATGTGGGAGGATATCAAGAAATGGACAAACAGCAGTCTAAGAGAGTGTACAACCAAGACTGTGGAGATGGCGGCACCTGACTGACTGAAAGTAACTTTAAACGAAGTTACATAATTAAGTAAAAGTTTCAACATAATACTTCCTAATAATTCTGCTACTCACCAGGGAGTGAGCTCTATCTATGAATACAAACAAAGATTACAACCGAATTTCCATAGCAATTTCAGAAAAAAACTTCATCAAATATCAAGTAGTAAACTACAAAGATAATTTACCTATTAACCATTAAGATATCTAGATATTATGTAAGAAACGGTTGGTCCCAAGCTGTTTACTCTTTACTGCGAATCTCATCAACAACAAAAAACAGACAACGAATCACGAATCACTGAGAGCAAGCAAGGCATAGTTAAACATGCAACAGTTCGTAAGTAGTAAATTAGTTGAGTGACTGCAGTGTGAGAGTGAAATATCAGATGGACACTTTAAAATATGAAATAACAGCAGAATCGTGCCAACAAGAACTGAGTATTTTCTTATTAAGCCAGTGAAACAAAAACTAACACGGCCATGTGTAGTTTCTAGTCAGTGGCTGGTGTGCTGACTGTAGTACAACTACATAACTTTCTGTTGCTGTCAGGACCAGAGTTAAGTCGATGACCCCATTTCGATCCCACCAGCTTAAAAAAAAAAACAAGTAAAACAACCACAAGTTTCTCAAAAGTTCTCTCCTCAAATTCGAATAAAACTGGATTTAAAGTTGACGAAAGTAAACAAGATCCACTTACCGATCAGTTAACTTGAAACAGGCCGCAAAAAAAACAAGTATATTCTGGTAATTAATCCATGAGAAGCGAGTCTAGTAGAGCGTTTACGGGAAATCTTCGACCATGTTTGTTTCTCGTCTGCTTGAATGATGATAGCTTTAGCGGCACGCTTCAGCGCATGCGCAGTGCTGAAGCTAGCAGAAACCCGGGAGGCTACAAGATTTCGGTAAAGATTAGCACTCATTTGAGAAGAATTTTTTTTACTGGCGGTACCTAATGGTAGCAGCAGTACCTGCACCCACACCCCCAACTGGAGCATAGACACACAACAAACTCATTCGAAATTCTCCTATGTTTTGCTATCACGCAGCAGTAATTTTTCAACAATATCCTGTTTAACCCTCAGTGTTATTTGTGGGATATTTGCTTTCACGAGCTCATGGCATGTCTCTATCTTTTTAACTTCACGATCTAGCTCCCAACTTTATGTTTTTGTTTCCATGTGGGTTCCAATGTAAAGACTGTATATCGTTTCCAGGTTTTCTCCACGTGTGTCCTGCTATCCAGCGCCAGCGTCTTTCCTTCACCTCTTGATTAACTGCAATCCCCCCCTCCCCTAACCGCACCCTCCTCCTCCAACAGGCGGTAAGCGCTCTGAATGAGAAGAAAGCATTCGAAAATCGCACCTAACCTGCGTAACCTGGATCTACACACGGGGTTATGCGGGCGTAAAGGGAAATGAGCGAGCGTACCAACTGGCAAGCACTACACTAAGGATTGCCGGAAAAAGCATGGACAGAGCAGATATCGTCAACGCTGTACTGACTGGGCTAGTGGATAATGAGGAACCCCTGACACTAACACGATCGCGTGACATGGGAGTAAAGCATGGTGAAGCACGTCTTTGCCGTATTTGAGGCCGAGATAGGAAACAATATAACTAGCTTCTCATGGGAACAATTAGTAGAAGTACTTTGGATTGGCTGCTGCATCTGAGGACTGAGCATGCATGGGAATGCCCGATGTGCAGTGACGTCGATTGTGATAACATAAAATAACATAACATCTTTTAGGGAGTGGGCAGTCCGAAACCCAAGTTCAAGGTGTCTCCTTCGTGCCAAAGAAATGCATGGCTGTTGGGTGAACAGTCGTTAACAAAGGCAGTCAGGTCGTTGTAGGGGCGACGCTTGCTGGTGGATGTAATGTCCTAAGTTCCATCCCCAGCTAATAGTGAGGGTATTGTTGGGGAGGCCGTTATTAACCTTCACATAATGATTAAGGTCAAAATGGACGCTAGGCACGGCCACTTTTTTTATTTACCCGTGGCAAATTTTATTGCTTCTGCCATACGGTTGCCGTTGCATTTTTGCTCGATTTGTAGACTGGAAGGATATAGCTTCGTTGCCCAGCTTCTTAGCTGAGTGCATGGCGTGACACTGCGAGCTGTGGATTTAATTTGAACTGTGAAAAACATTTTGTGTGTTTTTCGTTGGCACAGGAGCGGATCAACTATGGGGTGACCCGTTTGCTATGAAGCTGAAACTAATATTACAGATTACCAGGCCTTATTAGGTTTCATAGTCTTCGCGGAATGGCTAACGCAGTCAACAAATGAGTGCAGAAATCGGATTCGTCAGCCGAAAGGAGAAAATATCTCTATGCTGTAAAAGGTTACAACACAATTACATCTTCGGATGAACGTAGAAGAAGAAGATTTCAAAGTATTAGACACTTTTAATGTGTTAATGGCTAATGGCAAAAATATCACGTTAGAATTTCTATTATAGAAGCAATGGTATCGACTAAATGCTATTTGTAGCAGCTGTAATCGATTCATCCTAAACGTTTGTGTGTGCTCTTTGAGAAGGCAAAAAGGGGTCGGGAGGTGGGGATAACTTACTCGAGATTCAGCTCAAAATAGTGGGATGTCCCATTTTCAGCTTAAGATATTGTGGTCACCCTAGCTAACATGGAATCTGAATTAGCCTGTGTACCAAACAGCTTGAGTGAAGTTAGAAGAGGCCACATTGCTTACCTCTCTGTTAGCAGCATACAGTGTTGGAGTACACGCAGTTTCTTTCAAAAACTGAGTGTGTTACACTCTCGAAGTTAACTATCAATCTGATTGGGGACCTAAACAGTGTGATCAAACTGTGAGCTGCGTTTGTTTTTTGTTGGCACAGGAGCGGAGCATATGTGGGGTGACCCGTTTGCTATGAAGCTGAAACTAGGATTACCAGATTACCAGATCAAAGAATGATAGAAGAAGGAGAAGGAGAAGAAGAAACAGACGATCCTCCTTGAATGTTGAATTAAGAATCGACATCACAGCACTTGAGACACTCCCATAAATGCTCCGTCCCCATCCAGCAGCAAACGAAGAGTTCCAATTATGATGGCACCAGTAGCCGTCTGATTGTATATCCGTCTCATCCTTCCCCTGAGTGTTGAGCGTCAGCCAGATCACCTGCTATTTCCTCGCAGCGCCATTCTGCTCAGACCCTAATTATCTATCTGCGCATCCGGACTGTCACTCGTTGCTCGAGGGCTCTCACAATACCTAGCTTGTCATACATCAATTCCCCACTAAGTGGTGCTGAGGTGGTCAGTCTATCTGCCTGCTCATTTCTCAACACACCGGCATGACCTTGAGAAAATATCCAAAGGATGCTAACTACACGAGACCTCTGAAGTAATGCTTGTCACTCAGCACGCCTGTTTTGCCCTTTCTCAACATGTGAATCAGTTACAATCATGGCATGTGTATACAGTTGAGTTGAGTCAAGAATTGACATCACACCACTTAGGGCATTCCATGCATGCTCTATCCTCATCTTCAGCAGCCAGCACAGAGTTCCAATACTGATGCTATCGGTCACAATCTGGTTAAAAGTCTGTCTTGCCTTTCCTCTGCGTGTAGTGAGTAGGCCAGACCCTCTGGTCACACCCAGGTGCCTCGTTCTCCCCAGGCCATAATAATCTTCTTTCTCTACTCATTCCGTTGCTTGTTCCCAAAGGGACTTGACTATATCTGCCTTGTCATGTATCAATTTACCACCCAGTGGTGCGGATCCAGCCAATATGTCTGCCTGTTCATTACCCACCACGCTGGCATAAAGAAAGTAAAAAGTAAAGATCCCTTATTACGCCTAAGGGGCATGGGGTATATGGGCAGAGCGTCCCATATTTTTACAGACCAATCGGCACTGGATGGGGTAATGTGGTCAACATTACGCCGGCCGTCTTTACTTCCCTAGGACAGCCATCCTGGTACCCATTTGAGGCTGGGTCGACCTGCGACGTCCCATACCACGATAAAAATCCACATAGCCCGCAGTGGGTTTCGATCGAGCGGCCTGGAGAAAAGATCCAAAGTATGCTCACCACCCGTGACCTTTCCAGTGAAGATAGCCACTCTGCTCGAAGCATCCCATCTTCACCTTTTTCAGCATGCTTTCAGAGTCTGTTACATTACGACATGTGTATGCATCTTGTTCTCTAGCCACCGGAGAGCTGCAGTTACCGCCTCAAACTCCATTCTCAAGCTAGGCTGTCTTACACTTAAGATTTTCCATTGGCTTTCGCTCAGCTCAGCTGATTCTCAAGCCAGCAGAGACTGCATCCACCTCCATTCCTAAACTAGACATTGTGATATTACATGCAAGGCTTTGCTGCAATAAGCGACGTCCATTCAATTTTGCTATGAAACCCCATGCACTTCATCTGCCCCTCAACACAGAACCTCCTTGCTAAGATGACTAATGAGGATTTTCCAGTTCCTGATTTTTTTGGGGAACGGGGACGACACACATAGGCAAATCGATCATGTTGAGTCTATGGATTGGCTGAGATTTGTGTCTGGACTGATGGTTTAGTTTTCCCCATGTGTGTGTATTTTTATCGCTACTCGTCTGGGTCTCATATTGCTGATTATACCTCCTGCGTTCTCGCTGTGCTAGGTATACTTCTTGTTACTTCATGTCAGGGTAGGTGTCCTTTGGCTTGTCCCTGTTTCTTGCTATGTAGTTCAGTCCTGTTAATGACCGATGCTCGCAGAGAACATCACAAAAGAACCATGGCTGTCCCAATACAACACCACGCTGTACCACTGATCTTTTTGTTTTAAGTTTCTGAGTGTTTAAAGTGCCAAAAGTACTAACTGTTGAGGTGGAAGCAGATTATATTTATACTGCTTCCTCTCACAACCACACACACACGTTTATCTTTTAAAACCATACACAAACACCTACATCTTCCTGCCCCAACCACACACTAACACCTACATTTGCTTGTCCCAACCACACAAAATCACCTACTTCTTTCTTCACCACACAAAATCCTGCATCTTCCTCTCCCAAGCACGCAATAACGTTTACATCTTCCTCTCATAACCACACACAAACATCTACATCTTCCTGTCCCAACCAGACACAAAAAATGACACCCTTGTCTCCAACGACAAACAAACGTCTAGATCTTTGACCAGTTGCCGAAGAGAACATGCTGATGAAATGTAATGAATACAGATTAAGAGGTAGACAACACAAAATAAGCAGCAATGGCATCAAGAACAGGCTCAAAAAAAAAAAAAAAGATTATTTCAAACAACACATCAGAAAGAGCACATATGAAACTCTTACATGTTCTTCCCTCCATTTTTTTTTTTTTTTAAATGAGGTAAATGAAGGAAAAGAAGAAGTCATAGATAAAACAATAAAGCCAACTGATCAATAAATAAATTTTCTTTACTCTCAAAATAAAACACACAAAAACATGTTCTCAATTCATCATCTCTAAAACCAGTTCATTTAGCTGAATGGAACCATCAAATGTCATGGAGAGAAACCTTTCAGCAGCTTTTGCACTAACAGTTCTCAAGGCAGGCAGTCGCAGTAGGATCTTTCCGAGTCTCTTAACATCATGTGGGTATTCGTGTAAAATATGCCGCCGGAGACATTCCAGAATCTTTGACTGCATCTCAGCAATTTTGGTTTTGTCCTGAATGCCATGTGCATCTGTTGAGAAAGAACGATTTAACATTTTTATGATCGGAAAAGATTTTATATTTTGATAATTAGTGGCTATTTAACATTTGGAAAAAACAATGAAGATTTAGCAATCTGACTGACATTAAACTTATGGCTGTACCGAAAATGCGCTTCATATTCGCTTCGGGGCCGAATAGTTGACATATTGACTATTCGGTATTCGGCCAAATAGCTGTGGTCGGGCCGAATACGAATAGTGGTTACCTTACACCCGCTTATGCAAACACGGCCTTAATACTGACAAGATGGAACGATTGGCTTTCCTGCATTAACTAAGCTGTCAGTGACTATTTCCAAGTTTAGTTTCTTGTTATAATACTTAGGATTCTTTCATTCCTAGTTATTAGTTACCACAGACTGACTGAAGGATGCAAAACATAAAATAATTTTAAATGTTTACTACCACATCCAAGTCGATAATTTGAAAATCAAACAAACGGAAACATTTAAGTACTTGGGTGCAAACTTCTACTGCTCCAACATGCTGAGAGGAGAAATACAATCTAGAATAGAATCTAGAAATAAAGTATACTATGTCCTTCAACATCTGCTAAAGCCAAAGTGTCTGTCTCGCAACACCAAGATCAAAATATAAAATGTTGAAAAGACCTGTCGTTTTATATGACTGAAACTTGAAACAGAAATAAAAGAGATGAGGCCTTATTACAGGTTTTCGAAAACAGTCTTACGACAAATCTTTGGACCCATTAAGGATGCTAACAGCGGGGAATGGAGAGTGAAAAGCAACAACGTAACATATAATCTGCTTAAATCACCACTGATCACTGGCATCATGAGAGCTAACAGACTGAAATGGTTGGGGCATGTTGAAAAAATGTCAGATGACAGAGAAGTAAAACGGTATACACCTGAGAGAGGAATAGGCCTAGACCACGCGGCAGACAAAAAAGAAGTTCGAGAGATAATGTCCAGCCAGACTTGCAAACAACTGGTGTCACAAATTGTGAAAAAAAAGACCAGCAAGAGAGATGAATGGAGACGAGTGATATCTGCAGCAGTAAACCTCAAGAGCTCAGAATGCTAAAGAAGAAGATGACTATTCTGCGCTACTTTATGTGAAGTAAAGGTTCAGCGTACATTTGACATTGTGAATGTTTTTTAGATATATTTTATACACTACACACTATTCCTATTCGTGTTCGTATTCGGCCGAATAGTTGGTCCAGTTATTCGTATTCGACGGAATAGTGAAAATCGCTATTCGGTTCAGCCCTAGTTTGAATTACATCGAATGAACGGTCGAGCGAATGATGGTTTTGAAAGAGGCGGGAGTGGTGACCACTGGAAAGATCTGTGGAAGGAGGAATAGAGAAGACAACGATAGAAGATTCTTGACAGTCTTGTTGCATGGCATGGAGGTGTGTCAGCACACGAACTAATACATGCTGCAGGAGATCACAGATTGTGGCGGGACATAATCGCCCACGCCAGTCGGCAAGGCACCTAATGATGATGATACACTATTAGTATTCGGCCGAATAGTTGGTCGCACTATTCGTATTCGGCCGAATAGTGAAAATCACTATTCGGTACAACCCTAATTAAAATATTATATTTGAGGATTGTCAATAAAGATTTCATGTTTTGACCTGAGGCAAAGAATTAATGTGAGTGAAGATTCAATTATGATGAGAGGTCACTGGTGTCAGAGAATTAAATCCAGGATAGCAAAATGACTGCTCCCCGAGTGCGTTCCGGGGCCCCAGTGTGGGGGAAAACAATAGACCAATTGCATACCCATAAGCATGTCGTAAGAGTCGACTAATTTTGCGCCTTTTTCTAAGTCGGCTGCATTGGCCTGAGAGGCAAAGAAACCAACAGCCTGCTTACACATCAGTCAGATCTGTGAAACAAAGGTGCATGTAACAGTCAGGTTCTGGAACAGGACTAGAGTCCAGAAATCAAGGAACAACCAGAACCTTCCACCAGAGTTTACAGCCAGTGAATGGGAAGAAGAAGAAAAGGACTGCAGAGAACAGAACGAAACTGAGGAATTGACTGCAAGCCATCTGTGATGTATAATCAGTACAATAAGATGATACTGAATTTTAGGGCCTCTAATAATTTAGCACAGTGGTTCCAAAGCAGATTCGCAGACCCCTATTATTTGTGAAGGTCTGCTAGGACCCTAAACTGTTTAATAATCATACTGAAGAACTAGTTATAATCTTCTTCTTCTTCACGTTCACCAGCTGTAAACTCTGGCGGAAGGTTCTGGTTGCTCGTCCACTACTGAACTGCAGTCCTGCTCCAGAACCTGAGTGTTGCGTGTGCATCAGTTTTACAGATCTCATTCTCTTGAATACAGACTGTTGGTTCCTTGCCTCTCCGGCAGATGCACTCCGACTTCAAAGGAAGCTTCCCAATTAGTCGACTCTTACGACATGCTTTTGGGGAGGCAGTGGGTCTATTCTTGTTTTCCCCACAATGGGGCCCCGGAACCCACACGGGGGACTAGTTATAATGATAAATACTATAATATGAATTCAAAAGGAGTGAAGAAGTAAGAGAAATGTCAGGTCAACCACTAGTATCAACAGTTATAAGACAGAGAAGATGGGGCTACACTGGATTCATCCTAAGAAGAAACCAGCAAAGAATCACCTAACAAGCATTCAAATAGGAAATAAAAGAATTATGGAGATGAGGACGCCCAAAAGAAACCCTAAGACAAATGTGGATGAGGGAGGCCAAAGCTGCTGGATGGAATTCCATCCATGATACTGAACTGACTGCACAGGATAGAACGGAATGGACTGTAAGCCATATGTGACGTATAATGGAACACCAGGATAATGACTGAATAATCACAAAAGTAATGCTTTCTAAAGTGGGGGGTTATTTTGTCAATGATACATGAGCCTCTTAAATTTGTTCTGCGGACCCGTAGGGGTCTGCTGACCACCAAACGGGAGACACTGATTTAGGAGATCACACATTCTATTCCTTTACAAGAAGATGTAAAAGACCTAGTTTATTTATAATAAAAACAAGTTAAAAGTCACACATGCAAGCGATAGACAGAGGGAATATCAGAGGCCATAAATACAAGCATGTACACACACTATGGCTCGCTCAAGACACCTCTTGAAAACTGGCGCTGAAAGGCACAACATGATCTAGACTAAAGAATAATTATCATTTTGTCCCAAAGAATGTATTTCGTCCAAGTTATGCTCCATGTGTACCAGTATATAACACCATCGTCTGGAAAGACGGAAATGTGCCAATCACCAGTATGTGATTGGCTATTCTCCATGTGTACCAGCATGTGATTGGCTATTCTCCGTGTGTTCCAGTATGTGACTGGCTATTCTCCATGTGTACCAGTATGTGATTGGCTATTCTCCATGTGTTCCAGTATGTGATTGGCTATTCTCCATGTGTACCTGTATGTGATTGGCTATTCTCCATGTGTACCAGTATGTGATTGGCTATTCTCCATGTGTACCAGCATGTGACTGGCTATTCTCCATGTGTACCAGTATGTGATTGGCTATTCTCCATGTGTACCAGTATGCGATTAGCTATTCTCCATGTGTACCAGTATGTGATTGGCTATTCTCCATGTGTACCAGTATGTTATTGGCTATTCTCCATGTGTTCCAGTATGTGATTGGTTATTCTCCATGTGTACTAGCATGTGATTGGCTATTCTCCATGTGTACCAGTATGTGAATCCTGATATGCATACTATTCACCCCATTCTCATAATGTGGCCAAGCCATTTGCCTCTTCTCTTGGTTATACTGTCTAAAGTTTCTTGGTTTGTGACTTGAAGTAGTTTAGTGTTTACCAGCATGTGATTGGCTATTTTCCATGTGTTCCAGTATGTGATTGGCTATTTTCCATGTGTTCCAGTATGTGATTGGCTATTTTCCATGTGTACCAGCATGTGATTGGCTATTCTTCATGTGTACCAGTATGTGATTTGCTATTCTCCATGTATGTACCATTATGTGACTGGCTGGCTACTCCTTATATGTACCAAAATGTAATTGACTATTATCCATTTGTACGAAAATGTTATTTGACTCTTCTCCAAATGTCATCATCATCATTAATTCTCTTTATGCCTAGTGGCACATAAGACTTCAGAGAGGACTTTTGATGCTCTCCTGTTCTGTGCAATCTATAGCGCAGTTTTCCATGTCAGAGATGCAGCATTCGGGTCACTCTCTATTGTTTCCCTCCATGTTGTTTTTTGGGCGCCCCTTCTTTCTCTTTCCCTCAGGTATCCACGTGAGAGCTGTTTTGGCAGGCATATCAGGATTCATTCTCATAATGTGGCCAAGCCATTTTCATCTTCTCTTAGTTATACTGTCTAGAATTTCTTGGTTTGTGACTTGAAGTAGTTTAGTGTTTGAGATTGTATCTGGCCAGAAAACATTGATAATTCTACAAAGACATGTGTGGTGGAAGGTGGATAGCTCATATGCATCCCATTTGGTGGTCCTTCTCCAGTACTCCGCTCCATAAAGAAGAACTGGGAAAATGATGCTCTTGTAGAGTCGAAGTTTCGTTCTTCATCAGTAACTGTTAGATTTCCAGATTTGTCTCATCCTTCCAAAAGCAACTCTAGCTTTGTTCCTTTGTTCAGGTGTGACTGTATGTCTTCCTCTGTACCCCCCCCCCCCCAGTAGGGACACCACACTACCAAGATATGTGAAATGTTCTACATTTTCAAGTGTTTGGTTATATATGGCCACTGGTTTGGACTGTTTGTCATGTTTTCCTTGTATTTATTCTCAGTCACACCATTTCTGCTGTGCTGTGTAGTCTTTTACTTTTCTCTTGTATATGTTCATGTTTATGTGATAGGAGTGCTATATCATCTGCAAAATCAAGGTAATCAAGCATGGTGAACAAAGTCCATTATATCTCTCGATGTCCTGTCTACTGTGTTCTTTAGTATCCAATTTCTCCATATGTACCAAAATATAATTTACTATTCTCCATGTGCACCTTATGTGATTAGCTGGCTACTCTTTATGTGTACCAATATGTGACTGGCAACTCTCCATGCTGTTTCTTTATGTGTCCCAATATCTAATCGGGCTCCTATACTTACCAGGGTACATGAGAACAATCCCATTGAGCACGCAGAACTCTGTCAGGTCCAAACTGATCTCCTTCAACCTTTGAGCAAAGTCAATGGTGCCGTCGACGAGTTCTTTCCCCCAGCCCACACTCTCACAATACTCCAGGGGAAGGATGATGTCTTCACAAAACTTGATTTTGTTATCCAGACCCATAGATCTGGAGAGGAAGAGAACTGTATCGTGCAGGTCATATCATTTATGTAATATCTCTAAGGGGAGGTGGGAGTAGTGCAGAGGATAAATGTGTGTCTGCTGATATGAAGATCTTCAGTTCAAATCTGCACTGTGAGTTTTCACATACTATAAAACCTGGTTGATTCCAAGGGATAAAAATATCAAGAGTTCACTTTGAAAAAAAAAAAAGACTAACCAGGGACTAACAACATTACATCCCAAACTGAGCTAACCAGGGACTAACAACATTACATCCCAAACTGGGCTAACCAAGGACTAACAACATTACATCCCAAACAGACCTAACCAGGGACTAACAACATTACATCCCAAACAGGACCAACCAGGGACTAACAACATTACATCCAAAACTGGGCCAACCAGGGACTAACAACATTACATCCCAAACTGGGCTAACCAGGGACTAACAACATTACATCCCAAACTGGGCTAACAACATTACATACCAAAATGGGCTAACCAGGGACTAACAACATTACATCCCAAACTGGGCTAACCAAGGACTAACAACATTACATCCCAAACAGACCTAACCAGGGACTAACAACATTACATCCCAAACAGGACTAACCAGGGACTAACAACATTACATCCCAAACTGGGCCAACCAGGGACTAACAACATTACATCCAAAACTGGGCCAACCAGGGACTAACAACATTACATCCCAAACTGGGCTAACCAGGGACTAACAACATTACATCCCAAACTGGGCT
The DNA here is from genome assembly GCA_905116865.2 of Candidula unifasciata. Taxonomy (NCBI): domain Eukaryota; kingdom Metazoa; phylum Mollusca; class Gastropoda; order Stylommatophora; family Geomitridae; genus Candidula; species Candidula unifasciata. The sequence goes on along the minus strand of CAJHNH020001779.1, from coordinate 595,015 downwards.
AACAACATTACATACCAAAATGGGCTAACCAGGGACTAACAACATTACATCCCAAACAGGACTAACCAGGGACTAACAACATTACATCCCAAACTGGGCTAACCAGGGACTAACAACATTACATCCCAAACTGGGCCAACCAGGGACTAACAACATTACATCCAAAACTGGGCCAACCAGGGACTAACAACATTACATCCCAAACTGGGCTAACCAGGGACTAACAACATTACATCCCAAACTGGGCTAACAACATTACATACCAAAATGGGCTAACCAGGGACTAACAACATTACATCCCAAACTGAGCTAACCAGGGACTAACAACATTATATCTCAAACTGGGCTAACCAGGGACTAACAACGTTACATCCCAAACTGGGCTAACCAGGGACTAACAACATTACATCCCAAACTGGGCTAACCAGGGACTAATAACATTATATCCCAAACTGGGCTAACCAGGGACTAACAACATTATATCCCAAACTGGGCTAACCAGGGACTAACAACATTACATCCAAAACTGGGCTAACCAGGAACTAATAACATTATATCCCAAACTGGGCTAACCAGGGACTAATAACATTATATCCCAAACTGGGCTAACCAGGGACTAACAACATTACATCCAAAACTGGGCTAACCAGGGACTAATAACATTATATCCCAAACTGGGCTAACCAGGGACTAATAACATTACATCCCAAACTGGGCTAACCAGGGACTAACAACATTACATCCCAAACTGGGCTAACCAGGGACTAACAACATTACATCCCAAACTGGGCTAACCAGGGACTAACAACATTACATCCCAAACTGAGCTAACCAGGGACTAACAACATTACATCCCAAACTGGGCTAACCAGGGACTAATAACATTACATCCCAAACTGAGCTAACCAGGGACTAACAACATTACATCCCAAACTGAGCTAACCAGGGACTAACAAAATTACATCCCAAACTGAGCTAACCAGGGACTAACAACATTACATCCCAAACTGAGCTAACCAGGGACTAACAACATTACATCCCAAAATGGGCTAACCAGGGACTAATAACATTACATCCCAAACTGAGCTAACCAGGGACTAACAACATTATATCCCAAACTGAGCTAACCAGGGACTAACAACATTACATCCCAAACTGAGCTAACCAGGGACTAACAACATTACATCCCAAAATGGGCTAACCAGGGACTAATAACATTACATCCCAAACTGAGCTAACCAGGGACTAACAACATTACATCCCAAACTGAGCTAACCAGGGACTAACAACATTATATCTCAAACTGGGCTAACCAGGGATTAACAACATTACATCCCAAACTGAGCTAACCAGGGACTAACAACATTACATCCAAAACTGGGCTAACCAGGGACTAACAACATTATATCTCAAACTGGGACTAACATTTTCTTCATATTAACAAGGTTTTCCTGTAACTAACCTTGACACTTAGGTCAAATCAGCACAAAAATCATTAGCATTATCAAGTGCCTTGCCAGCTGGCATAGGTATTCATGCATCTCCACAGATATCTGTCTCTGGTGTTCTGGATCAATTCTACAGATGATATTCCTCCATGCCACTATCTTAAGCCACCCACCATCATTTCTCTTGGTCTGCCTCTGCCTCTTCTACCAGTGATCTTTCCAGTCCTCACAATATTTTATAGTGCTCCTTTTCTTATCTCATGACCAAAAAACTTGGTCTCCTTCTCATTGTTGTATATAATTTTCTACTTACATTAGCCATAAAATGGGTACCGTGAAATGTCTTCAGAAGAAAAGGTGGCCAGGTCATTGCTGCCCGCATCACCCATCTTCATGTACTAGATCTGTCAGAATGTCACTTTCATGAGAGTCTGTATGAATGACACTCTCGTTTTCACATCAGATCTTCATGGTATAGAACCAGTGTTGTTTGTTGCTGTGGCTACATTCTAATGAGTACTTTACTTGAACCCCCCCCCCCCCCTCCATACCCTTGCAAAAACAAAAACAAAAACCCATGTAAAGCACAATGCCATTTATGGTCCTTGCAACATAAAATGACAGATTTCCACATTGCACAAAGGAGACTAAACACTTACCACATGTGCCTAGAATTCATTGATCACTTGCAGCAATGTAGACTTCTTCTTAGCGTTCACCAGTTGTAAACTCCAATGTATGTATGTATTTAAATTGTACCCCACCAGAACATCACACAAGCGATAATCACCCGGTGACACAAAGTGCCACCATGTGAATGGGGATCACCCGTGGAGAGGTCTCAGAACCCCTGTTCAGCCGTCAGGCCATATTTCAGGCCCGGCTATATTCAGGGCCCCCCGGCAAAAGCCAGGGTGGGGCTTCACAATTACTAAAAACTGCATCCCACAAGGGGATGATGAGATTATAATAAAAAAAACTTTAGTGGAAAGCTCTGGTTGTTGGTCCACTCCTGGACACTGATCTTGATCTAGAACTCGAATTTTGCATCCGTTTTACAGATCTGGTTTATTTGTATACAGACTGTTGGATCCTTGCTCTTAGGCATATGCACTCTGACTTAGGAGACCCCTCCCTACCTCTTATGACTCACTTGTTAGGGAAGCAGTAACCTATCTGTTCTCCAAAATGGAACCACGGAGCCCACATGGCAGAATCTACCAGCAGCAACGTAGACATTTACCTGTAAGATAACCGCAGGACATTTAACTCCATGAAGGAAGATTTCAATAAGGCCATCTGGTCAGAGAAGTCCAGATCGGCAAAACCTGTCATAGAAATGAAACTGGGTAACTGATATGTAACACAAATATAATGAGAATTCTGACAAAGCTAAAATCCAAGATGCCAGAGTTACCTCCTTCTATTTTCAGGCTTGGTTGAACCACACCATTAAAAAAAAAAACACCGGGACTGAACTGCCAACACAGTTTCATTTGAACTCCTAGGGGATTTAACTGCCCTCACAGTATGATCTCCAATCCCAGAGTTATGGCCCCTGGTACCCCACAGGTGGTATTTATTCCCCCAGCCCACTCGTGTGGGCATTCTGCTGAGAATCTATCGACCCGGCTGCTTTGAGATACCAGCTAAGTGATTTTTTTGTATTTGTGTAGTATTGTTTGATTTGTATGTGCTGATTAAGGCTTTATAGCCGCAACCTTCACGTTTTGTTTGTATTTGTTATATTGTAGTTGTTAATATACTTTTTGTTCGGTTTTATATCTTTTCATTAAAAAAAAAACCCAACCCCAAAGTGTATGTTCTGTATGTGAAAAAAAAAGTGTCCAAAGTGCCAAACTGGACCCTATCCATGACACTAAAACCACCGCACAGGACAGAATGGACTGAAAGAACAAACTGTGATGCCAGAGGGAGACCAGTCAAGTACCTATAAAGTAATGGACCCTTTTCCATGCCCTTCGGCATACTGGGTGTATAGTGCTATACCTATATTTTATAACTAATCAGCACTTGGTGGGTGAGGTGGTCAATATCATACTGGCCACCTTTACTTCCCAGGACTTTACCTCATACTCATATTAGGCTTGTCAACCTGGAAACTAAAGCAATTTCTTGAGAAAAAATCTGACAATGTGGATCTGAACCCATACCCTTTGGACCTATAGATGAGTGTCTAGCAGCTACATTACAGCGGCTCCCAGTGGTTAGTACACATAATACTTGTTTATTTTCAGCTTTAGTCTGATTCTTTCTGTAATATAACTGCTAAGTTGAACCAGTCTTGACCTAGTTAATGACTTGCAGAAGTGTGGTCACCTGAGACATGACCATAAGTTCTTTGTCTCAGTCAAAATTATATAGTCTCAAGGACCGGATAACTGACTGCCCACATCAGAAAGAGTCATCCACATTCTTCGGTCATAGGATGAGAAGGAGAAAACTGGAGTACATGGTAGGTAACAGTAGGAAAGGTCGAGGGGAGGAGAGGCAAAGGAAGGCCGAGAGAAAAAGATGCTGGACAAAATGACAGGATGGCATGGAGGATCATCTGTGTCAGAGTTGACTGAAAGAAGATGAGACAGACCGTTGTTAATAGACATGATTATCAATGCCACATGGCATGGGCTTCAAGAAAAAAGACCGGGTGGCTTTCAGGTGAGCACACTTAGCGATACAATTAAAAGCAGCATGAGGAGTAACAAACTGCAATCTACTGCTCAATGGTTAGCATTGAATGTTGTGATTTTGTGTGGATGCAATATGTCCTTAATGTCATCAATCCCGTTTTCTCCTTGGCTGCCTCTTGCTTTCAAATCAGATCTCTTTAGGTGTGCCTGTGTTTGTAGTTGTTGCCGCTGCGTTTGAAAGTCATGACCAAATCACTGGATCGTCTGCTTCTCAGTGAATCTTGTGCAAAGTGTTACTCCCTCAATCTGTCTTTTCTCACTTGATCTTGGATAGTTAAGTTCGCAGCTTTCCTCTGACCTCTCATAGGTGTCAATTTTACGTCGGTTATCTTTCCAAAATATCCAAGTTTGGCACTGGTAGCACAGTGTGATTAGATACTACTCACAAATAGACTGAGCATACTAAAGTCCACTTCTGTGTGCATAGAGAGTTCCTCAATGAAACTGCTTAAGAAAATTCAGACTGGCTTCATCAGATAAGAATAGACTGCTGGGCTCTGCAGATGTTCGAGGCAACAAGCATGCATATTAGCTAGCGATAGTGCTGTTACTATGATGGTTTGGCAATGGGCAGGAGCTATGTCTTCAATGACATGTGGCTTGCCTATTGCAAAGATAATTATGACAGCAGGCATGATTTAGTATTCCTGGAAACAGGAGCCCCTACGGATCTCTCCAGAGTGATGTTCTGATAGTCTCCATTAATCATTAACAAATAGACTTGGTACATACTTAGCACATTCATCAACAAATCCAACTTTACTCATTTCTTTCTTTACCCGATCAATGATGACAAACACGAGTCTACTGGTATTTTTGTCTTCAATTTACAAGTACTATCTTGCTCAGTTTATGTATTCAATTCACCCAGTACTATTTCTGCCCACTTTATATCTTCAATAAACCCAGTACTATCTCTGCCCACTTTATATCTTCAATAAACCCAGTACTATCTCTGCCCACTTTATATCTTCAATTCACCCAGTACTATCTCTGCCCACTTTATATCTTCAATAAACCCAGTACTATCTCTGCCCACTTTATATCTTCAATAAACCCAGTACTATCTCTGCCCACTTTATATCTTCAATAAACCCAGTACTATCTCTGCCCACTTTATATCTTCAATTAACCCAGTACTATCTCTGCCCACTTTATATCTTCAATTAACCCAGTACTATCTCTGCCCACTTTATATCTTCAATTAACCCAGTACTATCTCTGCCCACTTTATATCTTCAATAAACCCAGTACTATCTCTGCCCACTTTGTCTTCAGTTCGCCCAGTACTTTCCCTTCAATTTACCCAGTACTATCTCTGCTCCTTCAATTCACCCAGTATTACCTTTACCCACTTTGTGTCTTAAACTTACCCGCTACTGTCTTTGCTCACTTTGCCTTTAATTCACGCAGTACTATCTTTCCCACTTTATGACTTCAATTCACTCAGCACTATCTCTTCCCACTTTACGTATTCAAGTCACCCAGTACTATCTCTTCCTACTTAATGTCTTTAATTCACCCAGTACTATCTTCCCCACTTTATATCTTCAATTCACACAATACTATCTTGCCCACTATGACTTCAATTCACACAATACTATCTTGCCCACTATGTCTTCAATTCACACAATACTATCTTGCCCACTATGTCTTCAATTCACACAATACTATATTGCCCACTATGTCTTCAATTCACACAATACTATCTTGCCCACTATGTCTTCAATTCACACAATACTATATTGCCCACTATGTCTTCAATTCACCCAGTACTATCTTGCCCACTATGTCTTCAATTCACCCAATACTATCTTGCCCACTATGTCTTCAATTCACCCAGTACTATCACTTCCCACCATTCACTCAGCACTGTCTTAACCACTGTATGTCTTAAACTCACCTGGTACTTTCTTTGCCCACTCAATAATGTAACGAAGCTCTAAATACCCATAATGCATCAGCTCAGTAACAGATATTGCTTCGTTCCTGTCTGTGGAGTCTAAGAAAAAAAAATCAAAGAACTTCACATTTTCAAGGCGAGAGGTTTAATATAATTTCTCCTAGTTTTATCCAATATGGCTTAGTCTGTCTCTGCAAAACAGTTGCTTGTCTGACAAGTATGTTACACAAAGCACAAATCTCCATAGCTCCAGTGACAACACCAGGGATTCATGAAATTCCAGCACTTGTGCAGATCGCGAGAAGAATTAAAAATACTCTTTCCCGCCCCATCTAGTTTCAAATAATCCTAAAATACCCATCCTATAATGTTTAATTTCCCCTAAAACTTCCACTGTTCTTCCTACATCGTACAAAGTTCTAACATTCCAGGAGCCAATTCTGGATATTTACCTAAAATATTAATCCTATAATGTAAATATTTATCCAATAATGTTTCATTTCCCTTAATACCTCTAATGTTTGTTCTACATTGTATTAATTTCTAACATTCAAGGTGCCAATACTGGATATTTACCGAAAATATTAATCCTATAATGTAAATATTTATACAATAATGTTTGTTCTACATTGCATTAATTTCTAACATTCAAGGTGCCAATACTGGAGATGTTACTAGGTTAAAGGAGGAACGTCGACGATCCAGGCTCCATTCAACTTTCTCGGAACCGTGTAATTTTTCTTCTATAAGAAGAGCCTCCCCTTAACTTGGTTGGCCGGGTTTTTCTTGTTTCTCTTTCTGACTTTTCCATAGTTGGTTGGTTTTTGTGGCTTATATTTTTACAGGATGAGGTAGCCAACCCCAAGCCCAACACTACCCTTAGTGGCCTCTGAGGGCATGCCTGGTAGGGTGCAGTGTTGCTATTCTTTGCTTCCCGTGAGGCCCCCTAACACACAGGCGATTTGAATATACATTATATATATATATATATACATACACACACACATATGTAATGTACCAACATAAGATCATAGTAGGACAAATAAAAACATTGCTAAATATTCCCTTGTATACGCACAGGCGTACGTACATACATGCATGCATTCATTTATATATATGTACATCTGTGTGAGTGGAACAAAATACATACATATAAACACCTATATGTATATATGAACATAAAACATTCATATACATGCATACACACAGAGATAAGAAGATTAGCAGTAAAAAGTAGATGTAAACATTATCATACACACGTACAAATGCATGCACGTATGCACAGTTGTGTAAATTTTTTTATATATAAATCAATGCAAAAGAGGTGGACGATAAAAACTTCCTCAAAGTCAGAGTGCTTCAACCTGAGAGACGAGGAACCAGCAGTCTGCTTACAAATAAGCTAGACGTGTAAAATGGATAGGCATGCACAACTCAAGTTCAAGCTGAAACACCACCACTTCATGATTAACAAATGGACTTGAGACAAGAAGAAGACTGACAAGAACTGACTTTCAGCTTTGGGGTAGAGATGAGGTTTAGCAGCCAGCAAGCTGTCTCGGAGAGGGTCCAAGGTGGTCCTGTCTGTGTCTGTCTGAGGAGGGGGTGAAGTCTCTCCATCGGAGGGGGACACCAGCCCTGGGTCATCCAAGCGGGGTCGCTTGTGTCTGTGTTTACCTCCTGGAGACCTGTCTTCCCTCACAGCTGTTGGGAATAAATAAAACAGCAAAGTCAAATGAAGAGCTATTGAATACAGTCAACAGCACTGAGCCAAAATCACCTAAGTGGTAAATCCTCGTTTCAAGAACATCACGTTTTGCTGTCCAGTTGTAAAAGAAAACAGTTGTGGGGTGAGAATGCTTCATTCTGACTTATCTGGAGTAAGAATTCCCAAGTGTGCCTATAGCACCAGGAATATGAGGCTAGAGTCATATTTTTATAGACTAAACGTCCATCCTTTGGGGATGTGGTCAATATTATGCTGGACACCTTAACCTTCCATAACTATGAATGGTACCTTCTTCTTCTCGAGTTCACAAGCTGTAAACTCTGAAACTCTGGTGGAAAGTTTTGGTTATTCGTCCACTTTTGGACTGCAGTCCTGTTTCAGAACTTGAGTGTTGCGCATACATGCGTTTGACGAATCTGACTAATTTGTATGCAGACTGTTGGTTTCTTGCCTCTCAGGCAGATGCACTTCGACTTTGAAGGAAGCTCCCCATTTGTCGACTCTTACGACAAGCTTTTGGGTAGGCAGTGGGTCCATTCTCGTTTTCCCTATAACAGGGCCCCGGAACACAAGCGGTGCCCGGGGGAGCCACGACCTCTTCACAGGGGCGCCACGAAATACTGTAAAAGCTTCATAATTAATTTAACCACGACAAGAATAGTCATACTTTTACTCAGGTTAGGGCGCTGTGGAAAAATGTTAATTGAAAAATGGCCCCACGACCAAGAAAGGTTTGGAAAACATTGCTTTAGACTAAACTTTCAAAATTCAGTCTTCTAGAGACATCTCCAAACAACAATATATAACACAGCCCATAAAAACAGCTAGAGTTGTCTTATGCCCACCTAAACAGCCACCCCATTCCATCTTATCCCCACAACAACAGCTGTATCATCTAACCTTATCCCAACAACCCCATCATCTCACCTCATATCCAAAACTGACTTACTGTCCCACTGGATGCCCAAAACAACAACATTACCATTTCACCTCATGGCAACAACAACAGCCTTAACATCTCACCTTATGCCCACAACAGCCTTACCATCCTACCTCATGCCCAACAACCAACAGCTTACCATTTGGCTCATGCCCACAATAGCCTTTCCATCTTACCTCATGCCCACAACAATAGCCTTACCATATCTCCTCATGCCCACAACAGCCTCATTATCTCACCTCATGCTTACAGAAACAGCCTTACCATCTCGCCTTATGCCCACAACAGCCTTACCATCTCGCCTCATGCCCACAACAGCCTTACCATCTCCCCTTATGCCTACAACAAACAGCCTTACCATCTCGCCTCATGCCCACAACAACCTTACCATCTCGCCTCATGCCCACAACAACAACAGGAGATTTACCATCTCGCCTCATGCCCACAACAACAACAAGAGATTTATCATCTCGCCTCATGCCCACAACAACAACAAGAGACTTACCATCTCGCCTCATGCCCATACTGAGGCACTTCTGGAAGCGACAAAACTGGCAAGAGTTCCTGGAGAACTTGTTGATGTAACACATGGCCTGCTCCTTACAGCAGTACTGCAGGTTCTTCTGCACAGAACGCTTGAAGAAGCCTTTACAGCCCTCACAGGAATACACAGAGTAATGATAACCAGAAGCTTTGTCTCCACAGATTAGGCAGGCTCCCATACTGTTCTCTCTGTAAGGATGTTTAAGTGAGTGGTTAGCTGCTGTCTGTGGTAAGGACAGTTTACATATGAATGAACATTTGTAAGGGCGGAGGGGGCTGGGGGCCGCAAAGTTTTACAGTGGCCTCTACAGTTCAAATGTGTTATGGATATTTTGTGACAGGCCTCACTGCAAAGCTGAATGATTTTATATATTCTTGCTTGTATACTACTCAAATAAAAACATACATAGCTACTGAAAGGGACAGAATTTTGTCATAATTCTGACACTCAAAATCTGTGCAGTTTAATAAGTGTACCTGTTTAAATTGGATACAAGAATACGTAAGCGTTCAATCAATCAACTGACAGTTCTTTTGCATCTTGGTCACAGACAGTTTTTAGGCATACAGGCTTTTCTGTCAACTTAATCAAAATGTGCCATCAGATAACTAAGTGTTTCTTTTCCTGAACAGTATAACTGAATCACTGTTCATTTGTCTCGTATGATGATGATGATGATTACTTTCTAGCTGCAACGTTAATTTTTATGAGTTTATGTTTTGGTAAAACTGACTTGTTCCTCTTCTTGTCTGGCTAGACATTTTTTCATCACACACTCTCACACTGCTGTTTATCGCTCTGATGATTCAAACTGAGTTCTGTTCCTATTTCAAAACAGGCTGGACAACACACCCTAAGGATTCCATGAGACAGGGAACCTTAACATAATAATGGCGCCATTTTTAGACAGACTGCATTCGTGCAGCCTCTCTTCACTTTTTCGGTACCATAAGGTTAATGGGAGATATGTGAAGACAAAACTATGATGAAAAATTGTGAATTAATTACATTCAAAGTGGCAATATACAGAGCCCCAGTGACCATTTTTGTGGAGGCCAGATTTCTTTATATGTTCTGAACAAAATATAAAAAATAGAAAACAGGACAGCTCATTATGTTATGGAGTGAAATCAAAGTGTAAAGCCAAGCTTTGCCTGGGACTGAAACAGTTCAGGACCAATATATAGAGGTGGAGACAGATTTTAGTCAGATCTTTTACAACTCAAAAACAGTCAATATACTGTTTCTGTCTGCATTCATTTCTTAGTTTTCATCCAATTTCGTTTTTTTTTTTAGGATTACAGTCTGTAGGATAAACAACTCAAAGATGAGAATCAAAGAACTACAATCCAGGAAACCCCAGTCAACCGTATAGCTATATACAGCACAGTTATACTGGGGCAACATAACACAGTTATACTGGGGCACCATGAAACAGTTATACTGGGGCACCATGAAACAGTTATACTGTGGCACCATGAAACAGTTATACTGGGGCACCATGAAACAGTTATACTGGGGCACCATGAAACTGTTATACTGGGGCACCATGAAACAGTTATACTGGGGCACCATGAAACAGTTATACTGGGGCACCATGAAACAGTTATACTGGGGCACCATGAAACAGTTATACTGGGGCACCATGAAACAGTTATACTGGGGCACCATGAAACAGTTATACTGAGGCACCATGAAACAGTTATACTGGGGCACCATGAAACAGTTATACTTGGGCACCATGAAAAAATTATACTGGGACACCATGAAACAGTTATACTGGGGCACCATCAAACAGTTATATTGGGGCACCATGAAACAGTTATACTGGGGCACCATGAAACAGTTATACTGGGGCACCATCAAACAGTTATATTGGGGCACCATGAAACAGTTATACTGGGGCACCATGAAACAGTTACACTGGGGCACCATGAAACAGTTATACTGGGGCACCATCAAACAGTTATATTGGGGCACCATGAAACAGTTATACTGGGGCACCATGAAACAGTTATATTGGGGCACCATGAAACAGTTATACTGGGGTACCATGAAACAGTTATACTGGGGCACCATGAAACAGTTATACTGGGGCACCATGAAACAGTTATACTGGGGCACCATCAAACAGTTATACTGGGGCACCATGAAAAAATTATACTGGGACACCATGAAACAGTTATACTGGGGCACCATCAAACAGTTATACTGGGGCACCATGAAACAGTTATACTGGGGCACCATGAAACAGTTATACTGGGGCACCATGAAACAGTTATACTGGGGCACCATGAAACAGTTATACTGGGGCACCATGAAACAGTTATACTGGGGCACCATGAAACAGTTATACTGGGGCACCATGAAACAGTTATACTGGGGCACCATGAAACAGTTATATTAAGGCACCATGAACCAATTATGAGGTAACCTTTAGTATATCCAGAATGGGTGGGTTTTCTTCACTAATCTGCTTAATGTACAACAACAGATGTTGGTGTCTCTGGTTTGGCATAGGTGTTGCAAACACAGTTTATAATTCTGAAACATCTGGTAGAAATCAGCTGCAGGAAATTTGACAGCAGACCCCTGTGCGTTGATTTTTGCAATGGTGTGGAAAGCAAACTGTTCAGTAACGCCAAACTATTAAAGGTTAAACTGTCTAGTAAGACCATAAACAGTCAATACATGCTTGGGGTTGAGTTCACAGACCTGTAAGATAACTCTAAATTATTTTAGCCTCACGAGGTCCTAGCTAATGTCCGACTGAGTTCAGAATGGCAATAATAAACAAATGGATATACTACTTCCAGAGGGGCTAAATATACAACCCTTGCAGAAAATAAATATGTTGTTCTTTAAGTTCTCCACGGCCTGGCCATGGTCACTGAGTGAACAGTATGTGCCGATTCCCCCCCCCCCCCCCCCCCCCCCCAATTTTTTTTTTTTTTGACACATTCCATTTCTGGGGACAACTTTTCTTGAGTTTGCTCTCTCGACTGTTGCAGTCCCCTGCTGACAAGATCTGTCTTCCCAGAGAGTGTGCTGCTGAGATCAAAACACTGCAAAGGCAGTATGCTCGAGACTGCCAAATCTATCTGTCACTATCCCGCCCTGACACAGCACAACCGCAATACATGCTTCTCTTACAAAAAAAAACAAAAACAAACACAGTATCCTGAATTGAAATGCGCATCAGACATAAGTCTATGATAAGGGAACAGAACAATCCGAGAGACATCACAGCCATTGAAAAATAACACATCCGCTTGTCACCATTCTGAAAACGGAAGTCTGAGTTCCCCACTAAACAAAAGATGTCAAAGCATACACAACATGCTGCTGGTACAAGTGAATAATACCTAGTCAGGCACAGTGCATTATTTGGGACAGAAAGAGTTAACAACACTAGCACTTCCCTTACCCGTCAGAGTCCAGGACAGAATCATCTTGTATCTCAATTTTCCTATCTCTGGATGTTGGAGGAGGCATGAGCCTGGAGGAGCCGGTCAGTGATTCCAAAGTGGAGGGTGCAAATGTCATCACATGGCTAATGATGGAGTTGGAGGAGCTTGAATGTAGCTGCTGAGGTAGTGGTGACCCTTGGTCTGTGTCGCCAAAATCCTGGCCAGCAAAAAATCAGTAAATGCCACATGACAGCAAAATTAACTAACTGTATTTTCAAAGGGTCACAAATTGGCCACACAATCCTGTCCTACATCTCACCCTTTCACCTTTCACACAGCAACTGTATTTTATCTGTAAGCTATGTTATGTTCATATAACAACATACATAATATCAATATCAAGTGAAATACTTAAAAGCGTGGATGATATATACATATTTACATGCATTTACAAACACTCGAACATACTTGGTATCCAGCACACACGTGCATACATACATACCTACCAGACATTCACGCATACATAACACACAAACCTTCAGGTGTAGTGAATGGGCATTTGGCAGCAGGTCTATATGTTTATAGTACAACAAGTCATGGGTTAACGTTTGAGTTCTGGAGTCCCCTTTTGGGAGGCAAAAAGCTAGACCCATTGTCCCTTAACAAGCAGGTCAAACTAGGCAGGAGTCAGCTTAAATTGGACGTGTTGGGCCAGAAAGGGCCAACAGTGTAAACTAGCTGCAATCCACAACATAACTTTTTAAGGGCAAACAGACATGAAGATAAATCATGAGCGACTTCTGTTAAGCCGATATCAGGAATAAAACAAGTTGCAGAAGGTGACAGACTAGAACAGCAGTCCTTGTTTGTGCATGTCGGAGCTTCTAAAGAAGACTAAGGGCTAGCCTGCCATAACATTAAGTTTTCAGGTAGCATTTCCTCTTCTCCCCTGCGTGGGTTCTAGAGCTCTGTTATAGGGAAAACAATAAAAGCATGTCGTAAAAGTCGACTAATTTTGAGCTTCCTTCAAAGTCGGAGTGCATCTGCCTGAGAGGCAAGGAACCAGCAGTCTGCATACAAATGAGTCAGATCTGTAAAACGGATGCACACACAACACTCAGGTTTTGGAACAGGACTGTAGTTCAGAAGTGGATGAACAACCAGAACTTTCCGCCAGAGTTTACAGCTGGTGTTCGCGACGAAGAAGAAGAAGATTTCCTCTTCTGAGGATCAGATTAGTATTCTCCCCTCTGGGAAGGTTAGCCTGGCCAACAAATGCCTGCAAAAGCTGGATGTATCGGCCAATAGGTGCATACATCACAGCCAAGCTGTAAATGGGTGTAACACAATTACATCAGCGGATCAATGCAGAAGAAGAAATATTCACCCCAGTCGTTTGTTCAACACCACTGGCACAATGTGAAATATTAGGATGGCTGCCCCACATTCAGCCTTAACAGAGGAAAAGCAGTATCAACAACTGGTATATGGTAAATTTAAAATAAAAAGTAAATGATCCTTTTCCACGCCTTTAGGAGTATAGGGCATACAGGGCTAGACCTATATTTTATAGACCAATTGGAACGAAATGGGTGATGTGGTCAGCATCACGCCGACCACCTTTACTTCGCGGGATTGCACCCGGTACCTACTCAAGGCTGGGTCGACCTGGGAGCCAAGGTCATTTTTTTTTAAAAAGTCCGGCGCCGACTGAAAGCGAACCCACAACCTTCCAATCCACGGCACATGGTAGCCCAGTCAAAATCTGATCAAGACCTTTGTCTACTTTATACTGAGAAATAAGAGGCAATAACATATTCAAATTCATGACAGATTTCATTAACTGTGTTAAAATAAACATTTTATTCACATTAAATCACATGTGAATCTAAGTCAAACTAGTGAGTTTTTTAAATGTATTACTTCTCAAAAACCACAAAATCTTACCTGCATAATAATATAAACATTTTTTCCATTTGCTTGTTCTTCAACAGACTCTGGAAACAAGAATTAACAACAAACATTACCGCTCCAATAGTTTCATCAACATCTGAGAGATTAACAGATATTACATACAAAATAAAGTTGCTTTCTATGCTCAGTATTTTGACACTCTAAAATCTTTTAAGAGAAAGAGAAAAACAAAACCACTTGGTGTGTAGCAAGGATGTTGATTTTAGCCAATAAAAAAAATCCTACATACATATTTTGAAATGTAAGACTCTTTAAGAGTTAAACCTGCAACCCCTTTCCCAAAAGGCCAAGATATTATCCATCATACTACACTACAATAATACAAACAATACCTAACTCACTATACCTGTCTGAGAGTCCAGGTTACTGCCTGAGTTCTCCATTTCTTCTTGAGTATTCTGGAACTCTGCAGATAAAAGTGAAATATTAAATGTTAACAAATCAAAGTAACATGACCACCATGTAGCAGGTCCTTTGCAGAATATATCTCATCACAGTCTGCCTTAATGAAACCCTGTCTCTCACCAAATCTTCCCTAGCTTTCCAACATTTTCAAATCCAGTAAAATTAAGTTTGGCATTCATTTTAACATACATCTGAAAAATTTAGTCTAGTAATTTGTGGGTGCAAGCTTTTAAAAAGCACTTCTAAAATCATACTCTAGCTGTGCGAACATAACATGGTGCCGCAAAATTTTTGTTTTTGTTTTTGCTAACTATGTTGGTTTCAAATATCTTAAACTTCTCCACTGACAGTAAATGCCTAATTGCAATCATAATCCATTTACGTAAGTAAAGAAGTAAAGATCCCTTAACACGCCTTAGGCGCATCGGTCATATGGGAAGAGCATCCCAAATTTTTACAGACCAATCAGCACTAAGTTTGGTAATGTGGTCAGCATTACAAAAGCCATCTTTATTTCCCCAGGACAGCCATCTGGGAACCCATTTTGAGCTGGAGCGACCTGCAACGCCACATACCATGATGAAAATCTACGCAGCCAGCAGTGGATTTCAATCATCCATTTCAGCATTAATGTCTAATTTGTCTTTCAGTTAAACCTGAGTGCAAACCTTTTATTTAACAACTGTATGTGGCGAAGCAATAAAATGTAGAAAATCTACAGGGCAAGATGTTGGCCGTGATTACGGCGATTGGCTGTAAACAATGATGGTGATTTTTATTCAGAACCCCCGTTCAGTTACAATCAATGCATAATTGAACCAATCATTGACTGCAGTTTCTATTTCTGTGTGTGGGGTGGGGGCACAGAACTATTATTAAACAAAGGAAATTGCAATAATAATAATAATTCCACAACTAGCCAACAATAAAGGGAAACAATCATACAAGGGAAGTAGCCACTGAAGTATTTAAAAGATACTACTTAACTCTTTGAATCCAAGGAGGTTTAGCATCACAGGCCCAAGGGATAGTAAAGAGAGACTAAAATCGACACATCATGCGTTCATTGGGCTTCTAGGTAAGAACCAATGAACGTATGATGCGTTCCCTGGGACTCAAAGAGTTAATGGATTTAAAAGCGAGTAAACAAATTAAACCTTGGTTTATCTGGGTAAAGATTTAACAACATAGAATGAAGAGCTTCGTCTCCCTCCTTAACAGACAGCAAAAAAGTTTTCTTACTGATGGTACACATTGTCATCTGGTTAACTATTCGTTCGTCTTGCCTTCCTTCTGAGCCCAGTGTCATTTGAAATCTAGTCATCTCCTTGTGAGATGCAATTTTTCATTATTTAAAGCCCTACTCTGGCTCTTGCCAGGGGCCGCAATATAGCCTGACCATAAATATGGTCTAACGGCTGAACGCGGTTTCTAGGACCTCTCCACTGTGATCCTTATCATCATGGTGGCACTTTGCGTCATCAGGTGTTTATTGCTTGTGTGATGTTCTAGTGGGGTAAAAATCTACTACTACTAGTGCCATTCCTCGTTGTACCCTTCTTTCAAGGTAGGAACATTTTCTTATCTTCCATTTCACTTGTTACCCTGTCCCAAAGGTCTGAAGTTCACGAATTCAATTTTTACGGAGATCCCTGCGGATCATCGCTGGAGCTATGGAGATTGTGCTCTGCCCGATGCTCTCGGCAGGCAGTCAGCTGTTTTGCATAGAGAGACTGAGCCACATAGGATAAAATCTAGTGCAATGCAGTCAATACTCTAAAAACAAACATACAAAAAGTTGCAGTACACTTCAAAATGGGACCTTTCCAGCCAGCCTACCAGTCTGCTCTTTCCTAAACATACCTGAATAGCACGGGGTAAATATCAATGTTTCTCTCACCCCCTGAAAGCTTTTGATTTATATAATTAAACAAACAAAACCTAACTCCGCTTTCCTGAGCATGCTTTGCGAATCTGACAATATGACAACATGTGTAGCTGAGATTTTTTTCCGCTTATTCCCCCCCCCCCCCCCCCCCCCCACCTTTCCACATCCAACCAATCATTCTGTAAGGGGCATTAGAGCCTCCCTTTACCCATGAATAGAAATTATTGTTTAAAATATTTGTTTAAAGATTTATTATTTCAATTATATTACTACATTTATTTTATTGGCTGTCGCTGTTAATAACACAATGATTTTTTGGTTGCTATGGTGTTTGATACAAAGGGGAGGAATATAATATGAAAATAAACACTACGAAGACGGAGACAATGATGATAGGAAGACATAAAGACAATGTAGAAACTAAATTAAAAAACAACACCCTAAGACAGAGGAATTTAAGTATTTGGGAGCAATTTTTACATCCAACGGAAAACTGGACAGAGAAATTAGCTCCAGATGTGCCAAAGTTATTCAAGTATTGGGTCAACTATCTCCCCTGTTGACACACAAGCAGATACCTTGGAGTACTAAAGTGAATCTTATCATAACTATTTTTTGGCCAACACTATGCTATCAATGCCAAACATGAACGTAAAATTGTGACAACAGAGATGAAATGCTGCAGGAGTTTCAAGGAAAGACAGAATAGGAAATCATGAAATCAGACGAATGCTAGGAATAAAGCCAGTCTTACAGGTCATCAAAGAACAACAAATGACGTGATCTGGACACCTAACAAGAATGCCCTGGTTCTATCCGCCACAGCGAGTCATACTTAAACGTTACAACGGGTATAGAGCGAGTGGAAGACCTCGGAAAATTTGGAGTGATGGCATTAAGAACAGCCTTACAGAAATGAACATCAGTCTTAATAGTGCTCTTGACAGAGCTCATCAACGAACATTAAATCTCCCCCCGACACTTCAATGAGATACAAGGTAGAAGAGAAGAAGAAGAAGAAGAAGATGGTGTTTGATCATAAACAAATTACATATATCAAGTATTTGGACACACAATGTGAATGTGCTAAAAAGTATTTTCCCCTTTGTTCATAATGTTTATATAATTGACCTTAAAAAAATTAATACTGCGAGGAGTTACAAGGGGATCTGGCTGACGCTTGACACTCAGGGGAAAGGCAAGACAGATACACAATCAGTTACTGGTACCATTGGAATGTTAACTCTTTGCTTGCTGCTGAAAATGGGGATGGAGAGCTTTTGGGGGTGTCCAGAGTGCTGTGCTGTCGATTCTTAATTCAACATTCAATAACAACAAAAAATAATATCTCAGCCTACGACTGACATACAGACTTGAACGAGATACTGTTGGATCGCATTTTTCAATACCTATATTATCCAACTAAGATTGTTGCATTATTTAAAAATTCTGAAAATGTTTGACTATTAATATTTATCAGAAGTTGAAACCAGAAAGATACATTGTTAGATATATGCTTCTTTACGCTTTTCAATATACATGGTCAAAATTGTGTTTAAATGTGCAGAACTGTCCAGCCAAAATATGATTTCCGCCTACATAACTTTCCGTTTCGTATGGTAATTCATTGCAAACTTGCAATTGTGGTTTAGACACTTATGTGTTAACTGTTTTGTCGCCTGTCATCTTTGAACTGTGCTTACAATAAAATATGATAATCAGATCACATCTAAATAGATCCCAAGTGTACACTTAACATTCTACTGTGACATTCCTGATGAGGATTTCGCTGATTTAATTCGTCATGTTGTGAATTTTAACACATTGTATTGTGGCCTCTTTACTGAGTTCAGAGTAGGCTGTAGAGTACACACTACAAACCGTTCCATATTTTACATAATATTACAACCTAGACGGTTTGCTTAGATTTCTAATAAACTACCCTGATTGCTATGAAATGTTTTTGAAAAGATGAGAATGTACAAACTTACTGAGATATCTTGAATATTATCTGCCTGTGTATCGTCTGAAACAAACAGGAAGTTGTTGCTGGACGGTCAAGGTTACAATGCTGGCGGGAGACTTTCTTATTTCAGATGGTTAGATAGTCGACATAGTGACTGTTAGAAGTAGTAGTAGTAATTTTTCTAAAGTATCCTGTTCAACCGTCAGGGTTATAGTTTAAATATTTAGAGTTAATTAAGTTCTTATAGTATAAGTATGTTAAATGTATACAACATGTAATTACCCATATGACCAAAATATAATGTATATAGTTTCATAATATGAAACTTTCATATTGTGCTTTGATTTGGGTTGTAATTATGATAGATATTATTATTGTACTTTAATAATAAGAAACTGACTATGAATATTTAGATAATCGTGATAGTCTTGTGTCATTATCATGGTGTATATATTGTTTGCTTAGTGTGCAATCACAGATTATTCTACACGATTTTATTTTTAGGTGAAACTTCTTTAAAGATGTGATGGACTTTCTTTTTCCTTCTATATATGGATTTCAGTCCTTATAAATTGCTTGACCTAGCCATTTAGCTTTCTGGGAATGTCTATGTGCAGTAAGTTTTGCATCGTCTTACGTAATTTACGTAATTCATGTAGTCAGTTAATGGTAGAACTATCTACGTAGAACTATCATCAGGGAAGGCTCGCTCATGGGCAACTCAAACATCCAAGACCTACAACAGATTGCAACGAACCGCCATGCATGGAGAGTCATGACCTCTGCCCTATGTGCCGCACTCGACACAAGAGGAAAGACTAACTAACTAACTAACTAACTAGTTAATGGTTTCCTTTGGTTTTCATATTTTCTACACTCCAGCAAATTGTGCCCTATATTATTGTATTTCTGGCATACATTACATGTCTCTTCCTGTAAAGTAAAGCAAGACCATCCAAGTTTTAGTCTAAGCCAGTGTTTCCCAAACTTTTCTTAGGCGCGGCACCTTTTTTTTCAAGTAAAGTTTTTCCACGGCGCCCTAACCTAAGTAAAAGCATGACTATTCGTATACAAGAGATACACACACAAAAATACAACTCGTGTATCTTCGAATATTTCTCGGCGCCCCTGTGATGAGGTCGCGGTTCACCGGGGCGCCGCGGCGCACAGTTTGGAAATCACTGGTCTAAGCAATTTACGATGGCATGGAATTTTAAGTTCATCTGTTATCTGACTTTGTCTTTTAATAAATCTTAATAACTTATGTCTGCCGTTTTAGGCTGTGGTCCCAATTCACGGACCATTCCACTAATATAAAATTAAAAACCAGTGATTTTATATCTCCTGTGCTCATACTAATATTAACAGTGTTTCGACTAGATCTAGTACCTGTTGTCTGTCTTTACTGCCTATATACCACAGATCGGTATAGGGCAGGGGAAGTCTGAGAATTTAGGGCCGGATGCAGACGCCGGGACCTGGCAACTTCCCTTCAAGGGCTTTTCCGCCCAGTATTTAAAAAAAGGGGCAGGGTGGTTCCCCCTCCCAATACAAAACATAAATGACTCAGAAAGCATGCCGAGGAAGGTCAGGATAGGTATGCTTTGTGCAGAGTGGCATGCTTCATTGCGGAGGAGGAGTATTGTCGGGATTTTTTCACCGCGATATGCCGGTGTGTTGGGAAATGAACGGACAAACAGACTAGCTGGCTCTGCACAACTTGACGGAATACTGATGCATGATAAGGCAGATGTGGTTAGTGCCTTTTGGGAGAGCGTGTACTGTTCGGAGGCTCAGATGGATCACCAGTCTGGTGAGATTGATGCAGGGGGAGGGGGGGGGGGGGGGGAGTGACGAGAGATTCTGGCAGATGTTCGAGGCTCAGAGGAAAGGCAAGACGGACGTTTTTTCAAATTGCTACTGGCACCATTAGTATCGAAACTCTTCACTGGCTGCTGAAGATGGAGACGGAGCGCTTATGGGAATACACCGAGTGCTGTGATGTAGGTTCTAGAATCAACTCAACAAAACATAATAATCAATCAGCAGGTCCTTTACAGAACGTCACTTTTCTCACGGCACGCCTGAATGTACCCCGTTCCCTAGCCAGCTCCCCAGCCCCATATGCTTTCAATGCCAATGCATCTTCATTGTCCTGTTATCATCTTCGCGAAGTTCGTCCTTGCCTCGTTTCCAACAAACCGCACCCTCTATCAAAGTCTTTTCCAAGCCACCATGACGTTTGATGTGGACAAAATACTTTAACGTTCGGGACAGGACGCTGTTTATGAGCCAGTTCTCCTTGAACTCGTGCAGAATGTCGGTTTTTCTTTTTCTTGATCCACGGTATTCTGAGATTTTTTCTGTTAACATTTCAGTTCAAAATCTCCAATCTTTTTCTTCAGAGATTTAGTGAGACCCCAGGACTCACAACCGTAAGCAAACAAAACACGTGTACAAGAGGGAAGAGTGGGGGGGGGGGGGGGCAAACTCAGCCCTCTATCCTTATATAGAAAAATCACTACACTTATTTGTTAATACATTGCCTGTTATTTCAATATATTTTTTAATATTTATCTGCCACACAGTGCACTACTACTGCTGCTGTTTTTACTATTGTTATTTTTAGGGCTTTATTTTGGTAGGATGCAAGGGTTTGCAGTACCGGAACTTTTTAGGTGCCCCCCCTCCCCCCCAGCGTTTCTGTAATAGATACTTTCTGGTGAGTACCAATACTGCCAGTAACATCTCGAACGAGTGAACAAGCAAACTTTATTTTCAAAGGGTTAGGAATTGGGCACATTCTGCCCTTTGAATCTCCTTCATTTCCTACATCATTTTATTTATTAATCAGTTAGGCTAATAGTATACGATATCAATAACATCCAAATATTCAATGCAAGCACTGGAATGTGCATATTTCTACCTACAATAAACCGTAGTAGTTGTAATAAATCTAGGGGAAATATGCGCTATTTCTAAATATTGTTTAATCTTCTTTCATCATCAATATCATCAGGTGCCTGGCGTGGACGATCATGCCTCTCCACAATCTGCCATCTCCTGCAGTATGTATCAGTTCGTGTGCTGACACACCTCCAAGGCCTTGCAACAAGACCATCAAGAATCTTCTCTCGTTGTTTTCCTCTATCCCTCCTTCCACAGATCTGTCCAGTGATCACAACATGTTATATTTTTCCTCTTCTCATAACATGGCCGAAAAATGATGACGGTCTCCTTCTGATGTCTGTGATTAGGTGTCTTCGGTTTCCCGCCTCTTTCAAAACCTCTTGATTTATCTTTTTGGCTGTCCAGGGTTATATCTGCTATAGAGGTATATAATCTGTGCTCAGATAATATTCGAGCAGTTTCCTATTGTATGTACAAGGACTAGTGGTATTTTGGATTTGCTGTGAAAGAAAGTTCCATCAATGAACTGCGAGGTACGTCAATCTTGTTTAGTTTAGGTCTATACTAGGTTTAGAGATGTGTAATATGTGCGGACGTTTGCTTTGCCTTCCATTATACTTAAGCAACGGCCGTAAGTAACATGGAACCCTTTGGGATAATATTTAATGAATTCATTTCGCTTATTACTTACTGAAAAGTAGACGTTCACGACATGGTAGTAGCATAAGACTTTTAGTTGTTTCGGAACTGACTGCTCCATGATTATTATATATTTAGCGAATGGGATTTGAATGCTGGTCTCGAACATGAAAGCCCATCATTCTAATCACTCGACCAGCCGCATAATAAACACATTAACATGCATTGACTGGCAGTCAAAGAAAGAAGCAGGGTAAGAGGGACGATAAGGCAGCATAATAATGGAAGGCTATAGGTATCATACTAGGACTCGAACCTGTCACGACAAATCATGCTGGCTGCACATCGAACCATTCAGACAATAAGGGCTCGGATCCAGTGGCGCCACCACAAAGAAATAATTGTGGAGGGTGGTGGTGGGGGTGGGGGAGGTGTTAAGCACTCAATATTATAATTGTCTAGGGATGAGGAGGAAATCTTGAGCTCTGACTAAGTGCATGCATCTGTTGCTGGTAAGGTTCAGCTCTAAACATGTTTTTTAGATGGTGGTTAGGGAGGGTGTAAAAAGGGAGGGGGGACGCTTAAGGTGCCCCCTCCCCGCAGGTTCCAGTGTCAATTTTACAAATGTGGGGATACATTCAAGCAATGGAAGTACAGCAGACTCTCAAAGTATACAACACGGACAAGAGACAAAAGATGCGAAGGTCAGCCGCAGACACTTTCTTTGTGGAGACAGCACTTGATTGATTGGAACTTTATTATTCTGAGTTTTGATCAGCAATCGCTGCCCCAGAGCTTGCGTTTGCATAATAAGACAAAGATAACGAAGAAGAAGAAGAAGAAGAAGAAGAAGAAGAAGAAGAAGAAGAGGAGGAGGAGGAGAAGAAAAAGAATGTGGTGGTGATGGCGTGCAGTAGGTGGTTGATGTCTGCTGGTATCCACATGTACGCTTTCACTCGTGCCACTTTATGTCTGGTGACCATCGTCGGTAAACCTAGGAAATACTGCATAGAGTGGCACGAGGTGTCTTTTTGTGCTCGTGAGTACTTCTTTTTCTTCTTTGCGTTCGGTTTCGTATGCTCAGATCAGACCATCAGGTGGGGTGCCTCTATGAACTTGCATGTCAGCTGCAGGTCCTGCATGGTTCCCCATAGCTTGCTCTGCACACTTTGCTCTTGAGGCCAGATGTCTTTTCGTAGTTGCAGGAGTGGGCAGGTCTGCAGAATGTGCTAGGGTGTTTTGGGTCCTGTTTGACAGGCACACTGGGAGGGGGAGGGGCTGTACAATCTTTATTTTATGCATGTGGTAGTTGAGCCTGCAGTGTCCTTTTGGTAGACGGAAAATTATTGTATGTTGCTTTCTGTTGAGTCTGCTGATGGGGTCTTGTGGATGTTTACTGTTAGTTTGTTATCTCCACAATCCCTTGTATTTTCCTTTGATAAGTGTTCTGATTTCTGGTAATGACAATGAATGGGCATGTTGTTTCTCCTTTGTTCTATTGTTTGCAAGTCTGTCTGCTAACTAATTTCCTGTTAGGCCGCAGTGAGCCGGAATCCACTGGAGAACGATTTGATTGTTTTCTGTGAGTCTGTTTAGCTGTCGGGTCAGTTCTCTTTCCATGTTGTCTCGTGGATCCCTATGAGTCGCCTGGAGGACTGACATGCAATCACAAAGGAAAACAATTTTGCTGTTTGAAATTTTTCTTTTCTCGAGCACTTTGGCTGAATCAATAATTGCTTGCTGCTCTGCTCTAACGTTTGTAGAGTCTTCTGGAGGCGCATGACGTTTCTACTGTGGTCCCATCTTGCAACATGATGACCGATCCAGGTCCTCCATTTTTGTCTGCTCCCTCCAGTGATCCATCGGTGTATGCGTGTGTCCATTCGGGTTTTGGATAACAGCTGTAGACATGTTCAAGGGTCTTTGCACGCAGTACTAGGTCGCATTCTTCAGCCTTTCTGTCTATGCCTGGAATTGTTGTTGAGACTGTATTGTTAAGCTCGCGAGTTCAAGTCTCACGGCAGTAGTTATAGCCGCTATTTTGGACACATATTTGCGGTAGGGTGCTACGATGAAGGGAAGCTGGCATGCATGCTCTGTCCTCATCTCCAGCAACCAGCGCAGTTCCAATACCGTTCAGAATCTGATAATATATCCGTCTTGCCTTTCCTCTGAGTGTAGTGAGCCGTCCAGTCTCTGGTTACACTCAGATGCCTCATTCTCTCCAGGCCATAATAATCTTCTATCTCTACTGATTCTATTGCTTGTTCCCAAAGGATCTTGACCGCCTTGTCATGTATCAGTTCACCGACCAGTGGTCCAGATCCAGCCAATCTGTCTGCCTGTTTATTACCCACCATAGCCTAGAGAAAAGATCCAAAGTATACTCACTACCCGTGACCTTCCCAGTGAAGTTTGTCATTCTGCTCGAAGCATCCCTGTGGTCACCTTTCTCAGCATGCTTTCGGACTGTTCCAAATATGAACTCGTCATAAATATGACATGTGTATGCATCTTGTTCTCTAGTCACCGGAGAGCTACAGTTACTGCCTCCACTTCCATTCTCATGCTGGATGCTGTGGTGTCGTATGCCAGGCTGTCTTGCACTTAAAAAATTTCACTGGCTTTTGCAATAAACTCCCCGGCACCTCACTTTCCTCTCAACACAGAACCACCTGTATAATCAGATCACCTGGGCGTGAATTGTTGTGAATCAGCTGTTGGACTTCCACCTCCGTAGCACCCTCTGCCCAATGTAATCATAACCCTATACAGATCAGACTTTTCCTCTGGTACTCTGACCCACTCCTCTCCTCATCCAATGTTCTTCAATATCCATATTTGTCTTATTAAGTCTTCTGCTTGAGCCATCCAAGATTTTCCCCTTTTCAGCCTCTGACCCTTATCTGCAGCTGCAAACAGAGGTATGACTTAGCCTGCAGCACCTTTAGCCTATTTGCAACAGTCGGCAGTGCAACGATGTATGTAACTGGGGAAATCGTAACGGCCACACTTTTCTTTCTTCTTGTGTCATCTCACCAGCATCGTGGTTTTCTTGCACATCTCGGGTGGCAGATTTGTTCATATCTTTTTTTTGTGTGATGATTTCAGCCACACGATTTATCCATATTATTCTTGGTCTTCCTCTCAGATGTTCTGCTTCCAGTTAACCATACAGGAAGTCTTTTCAAATATGACCACCCTCCATGTGGGAGACATGTCCCAGTCAACGCAGACGTCTTTGCTTCAGTAGACAGTATACTCTCATGGTATCTTTGCATTTTGTGAGTAAACATTCATTGTTGACAAGGCCTTACCATGATATACCAAGGATATGCCTCAAACAGTCAAATGTTTAGCTGGTTTTCAACATTCATTCCCATCACTTGTATTCTGTTGAGAATAAGCCCAAATTCTTTGAAAGCATTTGCAAAATGATTCATGAGGATCTGCATACCATCCTGTATATGTAGCCTATACAAATTAAAAAGACTGCCATCTGACCTCGAACAGAGATATATTCCTTCGGTGGTTGTCCCGAATGCACGCCCCAGTAATGCAGTAAAGAAAAAAACATGCCAGACAGCGTGTGAGAGAAAATGCAACTTTGCTGTACTTCGTTACGAATGCTGGTATAATCAATCTAGCGGTTTGCCCCCTCCTTACTGCTATCTAAAGTTTTTAATCACACCATCCACAGACAACCCGTTCAACCTCCAGAGAAGTTATAATTATGGCACCTGTAACGGCTACATCAGTCAGGTGTCACCTGCAGGCCAATGCAGGTAGGGACCATTCACTCTTCAAATACCAAAACATCCAACGGTCTACATCAGGACTAAAACCACAGATTCATAATTACCACCTGCCTCAACAATATCTAATTAAAAGGTTCACTGTTGTTTAAACTTATTTTCTTTAATAAGTTTATAACAAGAAAGAGATTGGTGGATGAAGTAAAAGAGACACTACAGAAACACAATATAACATGAACGAAAGCTGCACAACTAGCAAAAGACAGGAAACTACATCTAACCCATCTTTGCAGCATAAGCAGTAGGACATTAAAAAAAAAGAATAACAACAACGTGCGGCAGATGGAGTAAAACTAGCAATCAACATGTGATGAGTGAATGCAGGGCCAGATTTAGACTTTAGGCCTACCTAAAAAGGTCCCTACCATTTTAAATTACACCAGCTTTTTACATCATTTTCTTCAGCATTCCGAGCCCTTTTGGTTCATTGCTGCAGATATCACCTGCCTCCATTCATCTCTGTGGTTGGCTTTTTCTTTCCAGTTGGTGACACCACGTTTTTGCAGGTCTGTCTGGACATTTTCTCTCCCTCTTCTTGGTCTGCCTCATGATCTACGACCGTTCATCTCCCTTCTGTATACAGTTTTTACTTCTCTGTCATCTGACATTCTTTCAATATGCCTCAGCCATTTCAGACTATTAGCTCTCATGATGCCAGTGATCAAAGGTGATTTAAACAGATTATGAATTTCTTTGTTGCTTCTCACTCTCCATTCACTGCTGTTTGCATCTTTGATTGGTCCAAAGATTCATCGTAAGATTCTGTTTTTGTAAACCTGTGATTTGGTTTCATCTCTTTTAGCTGTGCTTTAAGTTTCAGAGCCATATAAAACAAATAGAAATATACTGTATTTAATTCTTATTAAAAGAAGTAATATAGAATATGTTTCCAAAATTACAGAAATTAAACTATATAATTCTCTAAAAGGCTCTAACTTACAACTTAAACCATTTTTTCTTTAGATTTACCAAAGGCAAAATCTTTTATTATGAGTATATCAAGCAGATTATTTTAATCAGCTTAAACAGGCTACAAACAAAATGGAATAAATAAAAGCCTGAGATAATACACCACAAATAGTATTCATTAAATTACATAATTTCTGGAGGAAAAAAACAAAAAACAATTAAAAATATAGTAAAAGACAATCACATTTAAATAAAATTACATTTGTGAAAAAAGTGGATTTGTATAAAGCCCTAAGAAGTAGACGTTCATTTACTGCACATTATATCAGCCTGGTGTAGTCTAGCTTCCAGCTGCAGAAACAAAAACAAATGTAGATATAAGGCACCTGATGATGATGATGATGATATTGATGATACACTATTCATATTCGGTCGAATAGTTGGTCCTGCCATTCGTATTCGGCCGAATAGTGAAAATCACTATTCGGTACAGCACTAGTAATTATACCTGAATCCAGCGTTGAGTTAATGTAACAACTGACTGCGATAGAGAAGAGTCAGAAACATGAACATTGATAATTCGGCTGATGAGTGATCCGACTTTCAAAGTTTTAGGCTAATAAAGATATTTTTCGCTTTTTTTCAGCCTCGGTTAACGAATCTGGATTCAGCTAACAAGTTCAGGCAACTTTGGACAGCTTTTAGACTTCTCGAGTAAAAATAGTTTGCTTAAAACTGTCCAAATGTGAGACATCATTTTTGTGTGTAATTTTAAAGCCCCACACTGGCTGTCATCAGGGGTACTATGTATAACCTATGGGCTGAACAGGATTTCTGGGACTTGTGTCCGGATGATTCTCTTCCCAATGGCGGCATGTTGTGTCACCAGGTGTTTATCGCACACTGTGCAAGTCAGTGGGGTGGTGGTTGCAAGTCAGTCAGTCCTATTACTGAAGAAGGAAGATAGAGGGGGAAAAGAAACAAAACTGACTGAACCCCATTAGGATCGTATACTCTGCGATTAACACCCTGTGACTCAAAGTGCAGCATATCATTACTCGGATAAGAAGCCCATAGATACAAATTCTGGAAACCTCTTTTAACAGTAAGTTTATATTAGGGTTCCCGACGGAAAAAAAGTGCTTTGAAGTCTAGACAGGGTGGGGGGATATTAGCCTCGAAGACTGTTTTCCAAATTTGGAAGAAGCACTGTAAAAACGTTACGTACACGGTGTAAGAAAGATCGTTAGTTTTTAATTCAACTTTGCATTATCTTATATATAGTTGGGAAGCTCTTTATCTCTTTGTTTAATAACATTTTCCCCTTTTATTGTATCCTTTATAATATTTTAAACCTCATTTTCACAATGTTGACAGCTACCAGAACGAATTACATGATTTTTTGAAGAAAGCGACAGAAAATCAAGTTTTAGCTAACGAAGATTTTGACTGGTAAACGTGATTCTGGGATGAATTATCGTAGCCAAGGTATTCAACATACTGTCTTCAGGCAGGTGGGAAGTCAGAAACTCACAAATTTACTTCTTTTTCTTCTTCTCTGCCACCTTGTACCTCAGCGAAGTGTCGGAGGGCACAAAAAAACCGACCAAGATAATATTACAACAGTGGAAGTATTGCGTGTGTGTACACAATACATACATATAAATATTCATATGAACATAATACATTCATATATAGCAGATGCAAACAATTATCAATACACATACAGGCCCAGCTGGCTAGTGTAGTTGGCTAAACCTGACTTCGCGACAACCGGGTGACGAACTCCTTGTGATCCGGGTTCACACTCGGGGGTAGGCAGAAAAGCCACATTGCCCCAGATTTACGGTATTTATCATGGAATCAAAGCTGAAGGGTTGCAATATCCATAGTACCGAGCCAAAGGGTTAAGATATAAAAAAAAAAAAATACATACACATATGCAGGCACACTTACACAACTGTGTGAAAGGGTTTAGACATAAATCTATGCGTTAGAGTCAGAGTGCATCAGCCTGAGATGCAAGGTACTAGCAGTCTGCAAACAAATAAGCAAGATCTGTAAAATGGATGTGCACCCAAAACTCAAGTCTAAGTTAAAAAAAAACCACTTAATAATAATAATAATAATTTAAAAAAAAAGATTTTAGAATAGAAGAAAAAAAATTATAATAATGACTTTCAGCTTTAGGGCATCCCACATGAAGAGCATGAGTGATGAAGACTTGAGGGAAGATGGCTTTTCACTTCCACCAGAGCATCAGAAGCTTCATTACCCAAGGAATGGGTACACAGCTACCTACTCCCACTTCCAAAACCAGGCAAACATTATTCCAGACTCAGCGGTTTCAGGATTATCACCCTGCAAAATACTTTTGGCAAGGTGCTAGAGAAGATTATTGCCGTCAAACTACAAATGTTTTTGGAAAGGGAAGAGCTCCTGCCAAAAGGTTTTGGTAGTTACCTGCCAAGAAAAGATACCTGGTCAAATGCAGCTACTTTTGCTTTTGATGAAATGAACAGACAAGAGAGGCAGTGGCAGCATTTGATCTTGAGGATACATATAATAGAGTCAGATATGATATTTTAAATCCTGCGCTCACGGAGAGGAGGGGGGGGGGGGAGGGGTTTCAGTGGCCGGTGAACTGGACATATGGCCGCCCTTTGCCTAGGTACTTGCACCTGAAAATCAAGTAATATCGCCCCGGGACTGCCTCAGGGTTCTACAGTTTTACCAGTGCTCTTCAATGTGTATACAAGTAAGACAGCAGAATTTGAAGCACCAGGTGCTGGAAGGATTATAACATTTGCAGATGGTGTTCTTGCATATAGGCAGGGACGTGATAGGAAACAGACAGCCCAAGAGCTACAGGCAACTGTAGACAAAGTGACTACCAGTGTGCAGAGATGGGTGCTGT
The DNA here is from genome assembly GCA_905116865.2 of Candidula unifasciata. Taxonomy (NCBI): domain Eukaryota; kingdom Metazoa; phylum Mollusca; class Gastropoda; order Stylommatophora; family Geomitridae; genus Candidula; species Candidula unifasciata. The sequence goes on along the minus strand of CAJHNH020001779.1, from coordinate 564,907 downwards.
CATCAACTCAGAAAAGTCTGCGTTTTATGCTGCTCTCTTGACAACAGATCTGTAAAAGTTAATGTTCCAAGCCTCACAATTAATGACAGAAACATCAGAACAAAAAGCCAACTGAAGTACCTGGGTATCATTATTGATCGAAGCCTGTCCTTCAGGGATCAGGTGGAGGCAGTTGCAGTGAAATGCCAAAAAGGACTTAATGCTCTCAGGTTTATGGCAGCAATGGACATGGAACAAAGAATGTTGTTCACAATGTTCCAGCTTGTGATCCTGTCGGTAATAGATTATGAACTTAGAATGCCTTCTATATCAAATAGTCAGGGATGAAGCTTGAACGCATACAGAATTAAGCCATGCAGGTAATTCTGGAATGTACAAGAGATATCCCGGAGTAAGTATGCGATATGTACTGGCACTGCCTACTTTTAAAGACTGGCTCAAAGTTCTGCAAGCAAAGCCATATCTCAGAGTGGCTGCAGACAAGAAGTACATCCTGCATGAAGTCCTAGGTAGAGCTAAGAGTCACAGACTGAAAAGAGGAAGGTTTTGGATGGTGCAGGCTGAAGACACAGATATGTGTGTAGGCTTGATAAATTCAAAGCAAGAACCAGATTTGTGTAGGGTTCTAATCGCTTTAGGTGGTGAGTGCAGGGACTGGCCAACTAGTGCTGCGGAAGTTCAACAAATGATTCATGACAATTCCTTCCCAGATGATGTGATTATCTGTACATATGGCTTTGTGTTAAAAGGCAGGCGAAGTGTATGGGGGTTCATAGCAAAAGTGAATGGACATCACTTAGTCCAACAAAGCCTGGCATATGATATCACAACATCTAGTTTGAGAATGGAGGTGGAGGCAGTCATAAGAATGGAGGTAGAGGCAGACATTGCTGCCTTCCGCTGGCTTGAAAAATCAGCTGAACACACATGTCATAACTGTAACTGACTCACAGAGCATGTTGAGAAAGGTGCAGGCAGGCATATTCCGTGCAGAGTGGTAAGTTTCGCTTCAGAGGTACTGGGTCGTTAGCAACCTTTGGATATTTTCTCCAGGCATTACGGTGTGTTGGGAAATGAGCAGGCAGATAGACTGGCCAGTTCTGCATCTTTAGGTGTTGAAATGATTTATGACAGGCTAGATGTTGCGAGGGCTCTTTGGAAGCGAGTGAACAGTGCAGAGGCATAAACAGATCATTAAGGTCTAAGGAAAATAGTACTGCGAGCAGTTACTAGGGGATCTAACCGATGCTTCAACACTCAAGAGAAAGGCGAGATGGATATACAATCAGACAGTTACTAGTGCCATAGGAATTGGAACTCTCTGCTTGCTGCTGAAGATTGGGACAGAGCGCTCATGGGAGTGTCCAGAGTGCTGTGACGTTGATTATTAATTCAACATTCAACTCTCAGCTTTTGGGTAGAGATGAGGGCTAGCTGCCAGCAAGCTGTCTCAGAGAGGATCCGAGGTGGTCCCGTCTGTGTCTGCCTGCAGTGTGGGTATAGTCTCTGCATTGGAGGCGGACACTAGAACTGGGTCATCCAAGCGGGGTAGCTTGTGTTTACCTCCTGGAGACCTGTCTTCCCTCACAGCTGTTGGGCATGAAAAAAAAAAAAAAAAGAAGTAAACTGAAGAGCTTTTCAACATGATTGTTGGCACTATGCTAAAATCATTTGAGCGTTGATTCGTTTAAAATAAATTGTGTTTTGCTCTGAAGTGAAAAATTTAAAATGTGTAATTGCAAAAGTAATACTTCCTTTTTACCTATATGGAGTCAGAATTCACATGTGTAGCTATAGCACTTTGTAAAATTAACGAATAACAGTCAAGAAATTGCAGTAAGGTAAAAATGCATCCTCACTGCATTTAGGTGTCTTTCTCATAGTGCCAACAATATCATACTTCCATCTCACACAGCTGAATCTTTTTCATCACCCCAATTTCATCTTTGATATTTTAATCTTTTTTTCTGTCACAGTTACATCAGGGAGATTACACTTTGATGCCAGGCAAGAAAAACTGCCTTGACACAAACTCCCCTCTGATAAATAAAAGCCCTCATCAAGGCTTACATGCATGGACCACTGACTGAACTAAAACTGACTATGTACATGTGAGATACATTTGCAGATATAGACAACATATTTCAGGCAAAGGGAAGAAGAAGCAGAAGAAGAAGAAGGAGAAGAAGATGTATAAGAAGAAATAGAAGAAGAAAAAGAAAAAGAAGAAAAAGAAAAAGAAGAAGACGAAGAACTAGAATAAGAATTAGAAAAAATAACTTTTCAAGCCAGTGGTGAAAACTGCATATGATGCTAGGTCCACATTTATTTAAAGACCAAATGGCCTATAATAACCTCACCATCTCACATTATGCCCACAGCTACAGCCTTACCATCTCATCTCATGCCCACAACTGCAACCTTACCATCTCATGCCCACAGCTACAGCCTTACCATCTCATCTCATGCCCACAACTGCAACCTTACCATCTCATGCCCACAACTGCAACCTTACCATCTCATGCCCACAACTGCAACCTTACCATCTCATCTCATGCCCACAACTGCAACCTTACCATCTCATCTTATGCCCACAACTGAAACCTTACCATCTCATCTCATGCCCACAACTGCAACCTTACCATCTCATCTCATGCCCACAACTGCAACCTTACCATCTCATGCCCACAACTGCAACCTTACCATCTCATCTCATGCCCACAACTGCAACCTTACCATCTCATCTTATGCCCACAACTGAAACCTTACCATCTCATGCCCACAACTGCAACCTTACCATCTCACCTCATGCCTACAACTACAACCTTACCTCATGCTCACAAATACAACTTTACCTCATGCCCACAACTATAACCTCATCTAAATCCCACAGCTACAACTTCACCATATCACCTCATGCCCACAACTACAACCTCACCTCATGCCCACAACTACAACTTCACCACATGCCGATAACTACAACTTCACCTCATGCCCACAACTACAACCTCACCTCATGCCCACAACTACAACTTCACCACATGCCGACAACTACAACTTCACCTCATGCCCACAACTACAACCTCACCTCATGCCCACAACTACAACCTCACCTCATGCCCACAACTACAACTTCACCACATGCCCACAACTACAACTTCACCACATGCCGACAACTACAACTTCACCACATGCCCACAACTACAACTTCACCTCATGCCTACAACTACAACCTTACCATCTCACCTCATGCCCACAACAAACATCCTAAAGTTTTACCTCATTCCCACAATAGCCTTAAAAATTTGCCTCATCCCCACAACAACTGTACCATCTCATCTCACGTCAATACTGACATCCCATCTCACCTTATGCATACAACAGCCTTACCATATCGTCTAATGCCCACAACAACAGTCTTCCCATCTCGCCTCATGCCCACAACAACAGTCTTACCATCTCACCTCATGCCCACAACAACAGTCTTACCATCTCGCCTCATGCCCACAACAACAACAGTCTTACCATCTCGCCTTATGCCCACAACAGCCCTACCATCTCGCCTCATGCCCACAACAGCCCTACCATCTCGCCTCATGCCCACAACAACAGTCTTACTATCTCGCCTCATGCCCACAACAACAACAACAGTCTTACCATCTCGCCTCATGACCACAACAACAACAAGAGATTTACCGTCTCGCCTCATGCCCATACTGAGGCACTTCTGGAAGCGGCAAAACTGGCAAGAGTTCCTGGAGAACTTGTTAATATAACACATGGCCTGCTCCTCACAGCAGTACGGCAGGTTCTTCTGCACAGAACGTTTGAAGAAGCCTTTACAGCCCTCACAGGAATACACAGAGTAATGATAACCAGAAGCTTTGTCCCCACAGATTAGGCAGGCTCCCATACTGTTAAAACGATGGCATGCAGGGATATCATTAGGAGAGCTGTTCCAGGCAACCAGGGATCGTGATCTGTGGAGACATATGAACACCTACGCCAGTTGGCAGAGCACATGATGATGATGCTAATGGCCTCTACTCCGCTATGCTATGGATATTTTGTGACAGGCCTCACTGCAATGGTTAGTGATTTTTATATATTTTTGCTAGTAACTGAATTACTGTCCATCAGTTTCATACATTCTTGTTCACCGTCTGTAAACTCACCTCTGGACTCCAGTCTTGTTCCAGAGCCGGTTTGTTACATGCACATCCATTTCACACATCTGGCTTATGGTTATTTGCCTCTCAGGCAGATGTATTCCGACTTTGAAGAATGTTCCCAATTAAACATGCATGCTGGGTAGACAGTGGGTCTATTCTTATTTGTCCTACAATGAGGCTACGGAACCTACATGGGTTATTTGTGTAGCGGCAAGATTCTTTTTTTTTCTGCTGTTAATCGTTCTGATGATATATCCCTCACATGATGATGATGAATCGTTCTGATGATATATCCCTCACATGATGATGATGATGAATCGTTCTGATGATATATCCCTCACATGATGATGATTAATCTTTCTGATGATATATCCCTCACATGATGATGATGAATCGTTCTGATGATATATCCCTCACATGATGATGATGAGTCGTTGTGATGATTTATCCCTCACATGATAATGATGAATCGTTCTGATGATATATCCCTCACATGATGATGATGATGAATCGTTCTGATGATATATCCCTCACATGATGATGATGAATCGTTCTGATGATTTATCCCTAGTTCTATTCATCCTTCAAAACATGCTAGATATCCAGACCCTAAAGAATCCCATGAGACAGCGAACCTACACCATCAACACTTAATGACATGGCACATAATAACAATGACCCTCTTTAACAGACTGCACTGGTGCAGCCTCTCTGCAGGACCCCCACACGGAGGTAAGGTAAAGATCCCTTTTTATGTCTTTAGGCGTAACGGGTATATGAGAAGGGCGCCCATATTTCTACAGACCACTAGGTGGGTAATATGGTCAGCATTATGCCAGCCGCCTTTACTTCCCCATCCTGGTGCCCATTTTAGGTTGGGTCGACCTGTGACCACATGGAGGTGGAGACAGATTTTAGTCAGCTCTGGTTCAAGAACTTACAAACAGTAAAGATATGTGTTTCTGTCTGCATTCATTCGTTAGTTTCCATTAACCCCTTCAATTAAAAAAAAAATTTAAATTAATAACATTTAAAAAAAAAGAAATACCTGGTACCATTCAGTGACAGGCAACTGGGCAGCAGACCACTGTGCTCTGGTTTTGACAATGGTATGAAGAGCTGACTGTTCAGAAACAATGGCAAACTATTGAACGTAAAACTGTCTAGTAATACTACAAACAGTCAATTAAACGATGCTCTTATTATTCTAGGACTCACATCTTCCCATTCTATGAATGCCTCTCTGCTTCTTTCGATTGCATCAGGGCCATTCCTTCACTGTAGGAAGAATTTTCCTCTGTATGTCTTATGAACAAAATAGTTTCCCCTGAGTTTATAATACTTTTCCCTGCCCCAGTCCATCTAGTTTCACATAATCCTAAAATACCAATCCCACGTTTCATTTCCTCTAATAGTTATTTACAGAATAAGCTCGCCAACTCCAAACGCAACTCTACCCTTAGTCGCCTCTTACGACATGCCTGGTAGGGTTCAGTGTTACTGTCAGGGACCTGAACTACTCTACTTGTTTTATATGGCTCGCTAGGTAGGCCAGCTGACAGACTCTACTACTCAAACACACTTAAGACGACACTCCGGCTGAATACAACCATTATCTTTAATGTACAATGAACATAAGACGTACAAACACTTCAACTGGGCTAAGCAGCTCCCATCCGAAACTGCCTTGGCGATGACAGCTTTACACTCACTAATCACCCCAGGCCAGCTCTCATGGATCCAGGGGAGCACGACTTTTAGCTAACAGTGTCTCAGTGCCAATCAATCCGCCGTCGATTGCCAAACGGGACTGCAGCAATACACGAAAAGTGTATGGCCTAAGCGTGCCCGGGCAGTGTTACCGCCATTCCAAGGCGCGTCACCTATGATTAACTGCTTAAACAAATACTACCTGTAATATCTACTACACAAAGACCTTAACTCTCTCTACTATCTAGCCGACAACATTAAATACAAATACCGCCTATCACAGACACTAAATACGAATATCCTATTTGTATCTAACCGTCACTAACCTAACGTTCCCTCGTCGTAAACTGTTGTCCTGTCTCTCTCTGTCTACCAGCAGACAACCGTCTGTCGTCAACTGCTGCACACAACTCCCCAAATCCGCTTGGCCCAAGCCTTTTGTATTTCCCCCGAGTTCATCGCCAAATCCGCAGCACTCCGTGTCCGGCTGAGTGAACTTGACCTGGCCTCTAAACTGGGCACGGCTTATTGCTTGAACGAGCTGTTCGTTCACACACTGAGTTTGAGCTGGAGGTCAACTGGTACAAGCGTGATGATTCACTATGAGACATTTGTTGTGCTTCTCATAGCCGAACTGGCCTCTGACAGTTACTATTCTTTGCTTCCCGCTCGGGTTCCAGTGACACACGAGCGCAAAAAACACTAGCACTCCCCTTACCCGTCAGAGTCCAGGACAGGGTCATCTTGTATCTCCCTCTTCCTGTCTCTAGATGGAGAAGGCCTGAGCCTCGAGGAGCCGGTCAGTGATTTCACAGAGGAGGGTGCAAATGTCATCACACGGCTAATGCTAGATTTGGAGGAACTTGAACGTAGTTGTTTAGGTAGTGGTATCCCTTGGTCTGTGTCCCCAAAACCCTGGCCAACAGAAGAAAAAAAATCAGTTTATGATCATATGACTAGCAAATTAATAAACTTTTTTTTCAAAGGGGTCTTGAACTGGGCAAACACACTCGCTTTACATTCGACCCTTTCAAATACCCATCATTCATACAAATTTTGCATTCAACAGTAAAGCATGCTATGCTAGTATAACAGTACACATAATATGAACATCAAGTAAAATACACATAAGCTTGGATTGTATAAACATACATGCATGCTTACACACACACACATATGTACAAACATAAAAACATACTTACACATGCATGCTACACTCACACATGCATCATATACACACTTACTAATACTCTCATTTACACAAACAATAGACGCATTCATTAATATCACACACACACACAAATATTCCTAAATATAACTTAAAATCATGCATCCACATAAATACATACACACCTATCAGACATTCATGAATACATAAAACAAACAAACAAAAAAAAAAAACAACGTGCCAGCACAGCTCCTCCCCTCCCCTTTTTCAGGTGTACTGAATGGGCACTTAATAGTAGCTTCAGGTGTTTATTATGGGTTCCTCATGTGAATTCCAGGGCTCCCTTTTGAGAACAAAAAGATTAGACCAACTGCCCGACAACAAGCAGGTCAAACAAGGCAGGAGTTATTAGCCAAATTTGGATGTGTTGGGCCAAAAGAGGCTAAGATCGCAGACCAGCTGCAAACCACAACATAACTTGCCAGCCACCTTTCTGAGGGCAAACAGAGATGATGATAAATCATGGGTGACTTCTGTTGAGCCAATATGAAGAAGAACTAAATAAACAAAATAAAAAAAACTCTGCAAATGGCAAGTCACAGAAATATTAAATGATTGTTGCCACTAATGTCTTTAGGAACCACAATGATTGGTCACATGCAGCCCAGAATAACCAAAGTGGCCTACACCTGAACAATATCTCACAGTCCAGACACTGCCCCATGGAGGACTGACACCTGTCTGAGCCATCAGAAGCACACCTTGGTGGTAAATGCTTTCCAAATGTTAAACAAACTAGTCCTTCTTCTCCTCTAGTCCTATTCTGCCTGTCAGCATTAGGTCTTGAAGAGGCATCGGGTGCAAGCCTTGGTATTTGGTATACACTAAGTAGATACTGGTATTTACGGCCTTGAATATTTCATCTTCAGTTCGAAGAATTCATTTATTTGCTTCATTTTAATTAATTGTTACTGTAGTATGCACCTGATGAGATTCAGTGAAATATGCCTGGCAATAAAGTGTGTAATCTATTGTTTGTGTCTGGAGTGTACATAGAATTCCCAGGTGGTACTAGGGATAAGTCCAGCATACCAACCGGAAAGTACTGCCATAACTATGATGCAGAAACTCAGGCTATCAAGATAGCAAAAGAGAAACTGCTAACTAACAATCTCGGCTCACAGTATGTGGTATTGCTGACAGATGCAAAATCAGTACTTGAAGCACTCTAGTCTAGGAAACTACCAGAATTGCAAACACTGCTGACACAACTTAGCCTTCAGCAAAGAGTTGTATTGCAGTGGATACCATCATATTGTGGAGTGCCTGGAAATGAGAAAGCTGATCAACTGGCAGAAGAAGGTGCGACAAAAGTGCAGCCAGATGTACCAGTCACATACCACCAAAAGAAAAGAAACATTAAATCAATCAGGAAACCACCAGCCCCAGCACAAGACGACTATTTTATTATGGACAGATCAGAACAAGTCATTATCCTCCGCCTCAGAACAGGGCACAACCAATTGCGTAACCACATGTACACAAAATTCAAGATAGGCGTATCAGCCATGTGCACCTGTGGAAAGGTGCCCCAGACAGCAGAGCATGTACTCCAGGACTGCACCGATTTTGACACATTAAGGCAAACCTTTTGGCCAGAAAGAACAACAGTGGAACGTAAACTCTATGGACCACTGAATGAATTAACAACAACAGTGAAATTTATACAAGAGACAAAATTATTTCAGGCGAACGAAATAAGAAGAAGAATTGTTTGTGTCTTCTTTGTTCAACTTCTCAAAATCACAAAAAATTATACCTGCATAACAATACGGGCATATTTTCCCCTTGCTTGTTTTTTAACAGGCTCTGGAAACAAGAAATAACAAACACATTAATGTTCCAAAAGTTTCATCAACATCTGACAGATTAACAGATATTACATACAAAATAAAGTTGCTTCTATACTCAGTATCTCTAAACTCTGAAATCTTTTGAGACAGAAAAGAAAAACACTTGTTGTTGGGCAAGGATGTTCATTTTAGCCTCAAAAAAAAATCCTTATCTGTTATGTTTTTCTTCTTCTGCCCTGTCTCACCCAATCTCTCTCCCTCTTGTTCATGAGCTGTAAACTCTGGCACAAAGTTCTGGTTGTTCGTCAATTTCTGAACTTTAGTCTTGTTTAAGAACTTGAATTTTGCATGCATATTTGTTTTAAGGATCTGGCTTATTTGTATTCAGACTGTTGATTCCTTGCCTCTCAGGCAGACACATTCCGACTTTGAAGGAAACATACTAATTAGTCAATTTTTTATATGCTCACATCCTGGGGTTCTTCAAATCACATTCTAAATTCCTTCCCCAGATTTTGGCTCTCCTGTAAACTACGGCCGGTAGACAACAGTAGACGGCCGGTTAGTCAGAGTTCTGTCCCTTGGCTACAGTTCACTTTGTTGTTTGATTCGCGCCTTCTCCAGTCCGTAATTGCACTGCAGCCAAGGGACAGAACTCCGACTAACCGGCCGTCAAATGTTGTCTACCGGCCGTAGTTGACAGGACAGCCCAGATTTCTTTTGGTCTGCCTTTATTTCTTTGATGCTGTGGGTTCCAGTGCAAGCTAATTTCATACAGTTATCCATTTTTCTCCATGTGTGCCCTATCCAACACCAGTGTCTTCTCCTCCCCTGATTTATAGATAGTTGATATCTGTGGTTAGTGTTTTATGGGATACAGTAGACAACCCAACCTTTAATTGCCTCTTACAACATAAATGTTTTGGAATTTAAGACTCTTTTGACTTAAACCTGCAACCACTATTCCAGAAGGCAAAGTCACTAACCATCAAGGTGTTTCCCTAAAAAAAAAAAAAGGTGCCGGTATTCATCCCAAACCATCTAAAAGAAGGTGCCTGGTCTAGTAAAGTAGCGATGAAAACATGATTTAAAAAAAAAAAGGTTCTGGTACTGCGTATCATTGTGCAGCTCCAGAAGAAAAAATAAACCTTGACAACCATTATACTACCAAAAAAAATATACAATAAATACTTAACCTATTACGGTCTGAGAGTCCAAGTTACTGCTTGAGTTCGCCATCTCTTCTCGATGATTCAGGAACTCTGCTGATAAAAGTGATACATTAAATGTTAACAAATCAAAGCATTATCATCATCATCATCCTCATGTAGCAGGGCCTTTGCAGAACTTCAATCTCATCACAGTCTGTCTGAATGAAACTTTCTCTTGTCAGCTCGGTACTTAATTTATAACTTACCCCTGACGTCACAACAACGTCACGGGAGACATTCCCAATAAATTCTAGGGTTTTCAGGTTGTAGTTTCTCATGATTTCTCTACAGCCAAGTTTAGGGTTAGGGTTAGAAGACACTAGATGAACACTCAAAAACAGCACCACACAACAGCACACTTGCACCCCTTGAAATAATGGACTGTCAGGTCAGCTGTGGATTTCCCACGGGAATTTCGTGTTTAAGGTATGTTATAAATTAAGAACCGTCAGCTCTCCCGCCTCATGCAACTTTACCCTTATACACAAGCAGTCACTTGTATCAGGTGCCCATTTTCTTGCTGGACGGCCCCTGCCCCTTCTTCCTAGTACCATGCCTTCTGCTATTTTAAAAAAATTATTATTATTAAAGCAGCACTAATTTTACAGATACATTAACTCTGTGACTAGCTGGTAAAAAAAATCTAAGTATCACTAGTTACATACATGTATTAACTCTGTGACTTTCTGGGCTTTCAATCCCTGAAAGTAACAGCTGATGTAAAAATGGAACTCAGTTATCACAAACATGTAATCATTTCACTATCCACTTGTGTCGTATGCTGATAAAGGCTTTCCCGCCACAAAATTCATGTTCTTATTGTAAGTGAGATAATGTGAAGCTGACTTTTCCACTTCTCATCTTGAAATATATTTTGTTGTGATATCACAAGGATCAGAAAGAGGCTGTCATAATGTTTAGCTATAAAAAAAAAAAAAAGAAATACTGTTCAAGATTTATGTACTAAGACATAAACAGAGAAGATTATTTACAACCCCGTGACATGGCATGGAAGGGTGTCAGCACAAAAAATTATAAGAATTTAAGAATGAATGAACACACCAGCCAGTGGACTTTTATTTAACGGGCCCTTCTGTTTGCTTCACATTTAGTACTTTTTAGTGTGTCAAATATTTATGAGGTCCATTTTCTGTTACCGTTGTATTTGTATAACACTGCTCTCTGGAGTGCCCTGTCTGTTACCAGTCTTTTTATTACACGGCCAAATCTTGTAATCTGTCGTCTACCGATAAAGTTCAGTACTAGTTCCATGCTGACTCTCCTCCTGATATCATTGTTTGGAAGTAAATCTTTTACTGTTACATCTAGCATAATACGTAAACATTTTATTTCTGTCAAGACTATTTTTTTTTTCGCTTTCAGAAGACAGTGTCCGTGTTTGACATTGACAGCATAGAGTTGGTAAGAATATCGGTTTGAACAGTGCTTTTTTAATGTTCATACTGACATGCTAGCATTTCAATATTGGGAGCTTCTTTGAATCGTTCCCCAAAATGGCGGCTTTAATATGATGGCGTTCAAAAAGAAGCTAAATTGGCCAATTTCTGGCCATAAAATATCCAAAAATATCCGAATGCGGGGTCAACTCTATTAAAAATATATGTGCCGGCTCCGAATAACGAAACAAATACTCTGACAGGGTCTGGGCGATACGTTGCTTGCCGACCTGCTTCTGCGAGTGTGCCTCACCGCCGAGCGTATCCCCCGCGCCGCTACGCGCGGCGCGGATGGGGGCTAAACTAGATGGCTGGGACTCACGAGTGGCAGCTACCGCATCTCCTGCAACTTCCTCCAATTACTGTACTCGTGAGTCCCAGGCACCTAGATACGCTCGGCGATAAGTTTAATCGCGTTTGGCGCATGCCGACAAGTCTGACATCTACCGCTGCTAAATCCTCCAATCAGAAAAACACAGTATTGCTAATCGTTTTCATCGTCTGTAATGTCTCGAAATTGGTCAACGGTCGCTAATATCGTCTGCTAGTATCGGAGTCGCAGAAACGCTCGAAATTGTTGTCAACGGTCGGTATTTATCGTCTGCTACTAGTACCGTGTGCAATGTTAATAGTGATTGTCAAGTAATCCTAGTTTTGCCGCGATTATTTGTTCCTTTGGCAGACAGTCTGTATTTTAGATATACGGGAACACCGTCGTTCGGATATTTTTGGATATTTTATGGCCAGAATGTGGCATGCCGCCATTTTGGGGAATGGATCAAAGAAGCGCCCAATATTGGTGCCCTTTGTCTTATAAATTGACTGGCTTTATTGTATCTTTGTTGGATTTCAATATTAATTCTGCTGTCTTCAGAAAAAAAATGCTTCCCAAACATGTAAAATCCTTCACTTGCTTTAACTGGTGTTCATGAATTTTAATATTGGTGGTTCCTCCTTTTCTGGTGAATGTCATCATTTCTGTTTTGTTGCAAACTTCAAACTTGCAATTGTGTACTTATCTTTCAAACTGAAATAACGGTCTTGTCGCTTGTCATCTTTTAAACTGTGCTTAGAATAAAATATGATAATAAGATCACAACTAAATAAATCGCAAGTTTACATTCTATGTGATATTCACGAGGATTTCTGCCGCTTTCATTCGTCGTGTTGTAAATTTCACAATTTTACACAGTAGGCTGTAGTACACACACTACAAAGTTCCGTTAGTCTAGATTTTACATAACATCACAACCTAGACGGTTTGCTGAGATTTCTAATAAACTTTCGTGATTGCCATGACATGTTTTTGAAAAGATGAGAATATACAACACAAAAATTACAATAAGAGACGAACAAAATTTACGGAGACATCTTGAATATTATCTGCCTGTGTATCGTCTGAAACAAACAGGAAGTTGTTGCTGGACAGTCAAGGTTACAATGCTGGCAGGATCAGGGTTGCCATATTGTCACTTTGGGTGCCAGATCCTACAAATTTGGCATATTTGAAATTGAACTTGCATCAGATAACGTACTGGCATATTTTGGCATAATTGGGGTTTTCCTAGCCTTTTCTTTATCAAGTTGTGCTCACATTTTCTTCAAGGTTTCTTTTTCCGTTAGAAACACGAAGATTTACTAAAAGCGATGTAGACCTACATTTAACATCTTTATTTCAGTTTGACTTTGTTGTGATGCCCTGGTACGGTCCAACAGAGATTCGCGCCATTTCTTATTGTATTTGTGGTCTTCTTCGATAAACCAAGGCCCTCTGTAATTTATATTAATCTACTAGAATAAATGCGGGATATAAAACCAAAACCCACCACTGATACCAAGTGATTCAGACTGTTCAGAAACTACTTGGAGACAGAAAATAGAGAGGGCATAGACCTAGTTCTATCTGTGATAGATTTCATTACTTTTACCATTGGCTACGTCATCCAAAAAATGGAAAGCATCTTATGACAAAACAAGTATAATAGTAACTGGAAGAAAACATACCCACGGCTCAAAAGATCTTCAGATGGATCAAAGGCAGCATATTACAAACTGTATCAGTGCACCGTTGCACCAAGAATTAGTAACATATAAAATAATAAAAAAAAAAAAAAAAAACACCGGATGAAAACTCCCGTCAAAAAGCCAGTCACAGCTTATTACAACAATGACTCCTATGCAAAGTAATGATAAAGTTAAAGGCAGCAGATTTGCAACTTACTGTAGGCATGACCTGCCAATGTGAAATACTCACAATTAATAATCTAAGTGAAATCATGAGAGCGCATGGTCTGGGGAGTACATTGGAGCACATACAGTTGCATAGAACTACATGTTCATGCCTAAAAAAAATATTATATCGCCTGCACTTAAGGATGACGTTATTAATGATTCTCGTAACAAGAAGTATGCCATTATTATAGATGAGTTGCAAAGACTTCATCCCATCTGATAAAATGCTTACAGATGTTACATCTCACAAGGTTTACTCTGCATCTTCCACTTGTTCCAGTGAGGATAACAGTGAAGAATTCAATCTAGAGCTTAAGATGTGAAGTGGGTACGTTATACTTTATTTGGCATTTTCTAGCATATTTCGTGTAATGGTTTTGCATAAAATGAAATTCTTTATCTGGCAACCCTGGGCGGGATTCTTTCTTATTTCAGAAAGTTAGATAGTCTACATGGTGACTGTTGTCTGTCTTTACTGCTTGCATATCATTTTTTTGGGGGGAGAACGGTGTAAGGCAGGGGGAGTCTGCAAATTCAGGGCAGCACGCATAGGTGCCGGTACCTGATAACTCAGGCCCCTTGAGACTCCCTCCCCAATATTTGGAAAAAAAAAAAAAAAGGGGGCTGAAGACCCCCTTCCCAAAACAAAATATCGTGTAAGGCAGCGGTTCTCAACCTGCCGGTCGCAACCATTTTTGGGTTTCACAGGTGTCGCCCAAGTTCACAGGAGTCGCTCAAGTTTACAGGGGTCGCCCAAGTTCACAGGGGTCGCCCAAGACCACCGGAAAACACATATTCATTGAAGTTATAAAGGGAAATAATTGATTGGGGGTCGCTACAACATGAGGGAACTGTATTAAAGGGTCGCAGCATAAGAAAGGTTCAGAGCCACTGCTGTAAGGGAACTAAGCCGCAGCCTGTATCCATGCCTTCGCTTTACTAATATTTGTTTATACATTGCATGTTGTTTCAATATATTTTTTCCCCCCGTGTGGGTTCCGGGGCCCCATCGTGGTGGAAAACCAGAATAGACCCACTGCCTCCCCAAAAGCATGTCGTAAGAGTCGACTAAATGGGGAGCTTCCTTTGAAGTCGGAGTGCTTTGGTGAACGCGAAGAAGAAGAAGAATATATTTTTTATTTTTATTTGAAATCCAGTACATTATTATTACTTTACTACTACTACTACTACTACTACTACTACTACTACTACTACTACTACTACTACTACTACTACTACTACTACTACTACTACTACTACTACTACTACTACTACTACTACTACTACCACCACCACCACCACTACTACTACTACTACTACTACTACTACTACTACTACTACTACTACTACTACTACTACTACTACTACTACTACTACTACTTCTACTATTACTACTACTACTACTACTATAACAACCACCACTACTACTACTGCTGCTGCTACTACTACTACTACTACTACAACTACTACTACTACTACTACTGCTGCTGCTGCTGCTGCTACTACTGCTACTACTACTACTGCTGCTGCTGCTACTACAACTGCTACTACTGCTACTGCTGCTACTGCTGCTGCTGCTACTACTACTTTTCCGGCTTGGGAAGCCCTTCTGGTAGCTATGCCAGCGCCGGCATAGCTCTCAGGATCGTAGAGAAACAAGTTCGTTCACCACGTCAAGGCGAGGACACCTTTCGAGGAACCTGCAGTTAACTACAAAGGGTATTTGTAAACTACGAGTACAAAGTAAATGTTAAAAGATCAAAACGTTGGCGGATTTTTAAAAAATTGGCTGCAAATATCTTGAAAAAGAATCAAAAATGAAACAAAAACATTTAAATTCACTGGAAACATTTATTAGCATTCAAGTAGGAAATAAAATTTATTATTATTATTATTATAAAACAGGAGAAATGATGTGTCAGGAGTGTGATTAGGTTGTTACACTATAAACATTATGTAATATGAACTCTTCCGTCTTTCCAGGCGACAGTGTAATATTATGCAGAATGAAGCATGTGCATCATAGCCCATGGCAATAGCGAGTGTTACTAGCAAGACCTACCCTAAGAAATGTCTTCCACAATTGCATGTGTTTAACCTGCTTTTCAGACGCTCAGCACTTATTCTATCCGCAGCCACATTCTCCATTATCTGCATTTTTTGACACCCCCTTCACCTTTTCCCAATGCAGCATGGTAAGTGGTATCTTTTTATTCGAGTCCATCTGAGTTTTTGTAAGTTATTTCATCCCAGTTCCAACATCAGTGCAGATTTGTTTTCCCCATAGAATGTATTTCCTCACTTAAAAGCCCAGACAAAGCCTGGGACATTTTGTAGAGATCACATGTTTTAGGCGTAAACCTAGGAGCACCAGTTATAACCTTTTAAGTTTAAACCGGTGGTCTGCAACTTATGCACTGTTAACAAGAACTTAGAGAAAAACAAAGAGTCAAAAAAAAAAAAAAAAGAAGAAACAATCATCAAATATTAATAATTTAGTGTCCAAATATCAATGTGATGGTTGACATTGTTTTGTTGACATCAGCCAGTTTTGGTGTGATGTTGGACAACGCACGAGGGAGATCACACACCACACCAACCTGGCAACGCTGATTTGTTTTCATGACGCATAAAACGGATAATGCCGATTATTACAAGAGCAAATTATCTCAGTTTCACAATTGCTTCATGCCCCGCCCCCCAACCTTTAAAACGTTCTCACCCCCCTCCCATCCCACTCGCCACTTAAGCTTGGAGATCACTGATCTAAATAGAGTATCTGGGGTTTGTTTATACAGTTTTTTTGGGGGCGTGGTTTCAGATCTGACGCCGCCAAGGAATTCCGCAGTAAAAAGAAAACGATCTTTCGGAAGTATTTCAGATGGGAACTTAACTCAGCTAACTTTCCTTTATGTCCAGAGATATACGGAAGTGAATCAGGGTCAGTTGGTCAATTAGTAAAATAAAAATGTATAGAAGCGTCAGATATGTGACGAATTAAGTGAGTGAGTGAGATTTAACTCCACCGGGACATCCACAAAGCGATAAACATCCGGTGACACAAACTGCCACCATGCGTGGGAGAGGTCCCAGAAACCCCGTTCAACAGTTACATTATATTGGAACCTCTGACAACAGCCAGGGTGGGACTTTAAAACCAACAAAAAATTGCTTCCGACATTGGCACACTGTTGTTTACTGTATAAACGAACTATGTAAACGCCTTAGCAGTATTAAAAAAGAGTAATGCAGATGTTTTAGGAAAAAAAAAATGTACTTGCGAAAAAAACTCATTGCCTACATCATAAGGCGACAAACTTTATTCGATGGCCATATTATGGGAAGGAGAAAATTGAAATACATCATGACGGTGGGGAGGATAGAGGGTAGATGAGGCAAAGGGAGACCGAAAGAGAAGATGCTAGACAGTCTGACATTATGGCATGTGAAATCACCTGTGACAGAGCTGATTTAAAGTAAACGAGACAGAAGGTTGTGGATAAACATGACTATTAACGCCACGCAAAGCCGGATTTAGACTTTGATGAGACCCTAAACTATATAAAGTCCTAGGGCCCCTACTGTTTTACAAAACTTTAAAATATATACACCTTTTAAATATATTGTTTATGTTTATGTTTATTCAACGGATCAACATTACAGGACACGGATGAAACCCCTAAGTTCCCCGCTCTACTTCTAACTCAAATATAAGTTTGAAGTATCTCAGCACAGTGCAGGAACTCCGTTGCACCAGCGAGGATCCTGAACTACTTTGGGTAGATTTTTTTTTACATTTTACTCAAAATTTTGCCCGGGTAGATCCGTTAGGCTACTCTTTTCGATTTCCAAATACCTAGGGATTTTTTACGTGCGCAAGAATTCACACGGGCGTTCAATCTTACTTCCCAGAGACCAGGGGAAATTACTCCCAGCCATCACCAAGGCTTGAGCCCGCTACCTCCAGCACTCGAGGTGGATATCATAAATCGAGACCACTCAGCCCCCTATTTTAAATCTCTGCATAATGGAAAAATATTGTCGTTTAATTTGTGTGTGAAAAAAAAAAAAAAAAAAAAAAAAAATGAACGATGAGCCTGCAAAATCAGAGAAAATATAATAAGTGCTTCACCTAAACGCTCTATTAAAAAAAATTCATTTGTTAACAAATAATATGAATTTGTTGAGGCCCCTGCAAATTTTGAGGACCTAAAAAATCTTCAGCTTAGCCAGCTTATGCCTAAATTAAGCACTGGCCACACGGCATGGACAATAGGAAGAAAATGTACACAACCGTAGTTAGGCATGTGCAATATGTGTAGGGCGGCAAAATTTTCAACCTGAAGAGAATAAGGCACCTGGGCGTGACCAGAGGGTTTGGCCGGCTCACTACACTCAGAGGAAAGGCAAGACGGACATTATCTTGCCTTTTGACTACACCACTGACAAAATCTTGCTTTACGAGCTGAAAATCAGTTCCCTTTACTGAAAAAAAAAAAAAAAAAAACACAACTATATACAAGTTTACTTTGACTACTGACACTGACCACCACCACTGACCACCAGAATACTAACCTTAGCTGATCCCTTGTTTGTTTGGAACATCGAGTTGCGAAATTTATCTGATATAAAGTCACTGGAACCTCCCAGCGCCTACTATATAAACTAGGGCTGTACCAAATATACGCTTCGTATTCGCTTCAGGGCCGAATAGTGGACCTAATAACTATTCGGTATTCATCCGAATATTTGCGTTCGGGCCGAATACGAATAGTGGTTACCTTACATCCGTTTCTGCATACACTGCGATGGACTGGAATAATTATCTTATTAACACAATAGTTGCTGTTGCCTAAGTCTATCGTAGCGGGGAAAACTGCGACCCGGTTGCGTGGTACAGCAGCTGACTCGACCGAGGCATTACTGCAGAGGTTCTCAAACTGGGTGCGTATGCCAGGGGTGCTGCGGCAAAAATCAAGAAAAGTCGGCTATAAATTGTGACATTATTAAAGAAGGCATAAAGATACTTACAAGTTAAAATTTAAATTGTCTTTCCTCGCCACTGTCGAAAAGAGTTTTTTGTTTAAAAGCGTATCATACTGCATAAAATGCCAATCGCAAGGTGCTAAAAAATTGTCTTTGTATTTATCTCGAGGTGCGACCGATCCTCCATCTGTGTTCGTGAAGGTGCAGCGGAAAGTGAGGTTGTGATTACATTTTGGCTGAAATTTTAAAGAAGAAAATGTTCTCTGTACAATAGTAACTTTTAGCCTCGTTAGGTAAGCATTTATATTTAAAGGCAACAAGTTCTTTTTTGTTGTTGTTGTTTGTGTGTGTGTGTGTGTGTGTGTGTGTGTGTGTGTGTGTGTGTGAGAGAGAGAGAGAGAGAGAGAGAGAGAGAGAGAGAGAGAGAGAGAGAGAGAGAGAGAGATATCATGCATTTTTCGTTCTTTCAATGTGTCTTCGCCCAAATCAAATTTGAAGATATTGCTAACGAGAATATGAAGGCGCTTTTAAATTACATCGAACGTACGGCTGAGCGAACGATGCTTTTGAAATAGGC
>CAJHNH020001779.1:535541-538041 GCA_905116865.2 Candidula unifasciata | reverse complement strand
GGCGTGACTGCTGACCACATCTCACCCATCTTGCGCCGATTGGTCTATAAAAATATAGGTCTAGCCCTATATGCCCTATACGCCTATAGGCGTGGAAAAGAGTGATTTCCTTCACTTTACTTATTTCACCCCCACCAGGACATCACACAAGCTATAATCACCCGATGACACAAAGTGCCACCATGCAGACGAGGATCAACCGCGTTCAGCCATTAGGCCATATTTATGGCCGGGCTATAATGCGGCCTCTGGCAAGAGCCAGGGTGGGGCTTCAAAATTACGAAAAATTGCATCTCACAAGGATATACCTATGTTATATGGGTAGTTCCTTTTTATAAAGTTTTTGTTTGTATAGAAGGAGTGCACGCATGCATATATAAATAGTTTATAAATTGATCTGTATTTACCATTTACCATCAAATTTTTTATTATTATTAGCACCGAACAATGCCGACACCCTTCAATACCCTAACAGTCCTTACTGTTTTTCCTTGTGTGGCGCCTCTGTGCATGTGTGAGTTGCGCGTGCGAGCGTGCATGTTTCTTTCTTTTTCGTGGTTTATCTCCCTTCTGTTGTTTCTAATCCAGTGTAGGTGTATTCCTGTGTTCTCGACAGTATTCCTGTGTTTGCCGGTGTACTCCTGTGTTCTCGACTGTATTCCTGTGTTCTCGACTGTGTTTCTGTGTTCTGTATTGCACTGCTCTGTGATTACCTATGTAATCATGTAAGATGTAACAGCAACCTTGGGTATCAAGTGAATTGCTTGACACTGTATTTGTTCAAATATGAAGTTCTTGGATTATACTCGCTGAGGCCAGACAGTAAATTGAAATGTAAATATTGTTCGCTGTGTTTTTGTTAAGTAATCGTCATCTTCGTCATCATTTTCATCATCGTTGTCATCGTTAATTCAATTCCACAACTGCACTAGTAATTCCATTGTGGGATGCAATTGTTCGTTATTTCGAAGCCCCACCCTGACTCTTGCCAAGGCCGCAATATAGCCCAGCTATAAAAATGGTCTATTGGCTGAACGCTTATTCCGGGACCTCTCCAAGGGTGATCTTCATCCACATGGTGGCACTTTGTGACATCGGGTGTTTATCGCTTGTGTGATGTCCTGGTGGGGTAAAATTTACTACTGCTACTACGAATTCCACCCCAATATGGGACACAATTTTGTATGTGGTCATTTTACAACCCCCCTCCAGCTACTATCAGAGGCCCTAATATAACTAACCGTTGAACGGGGGTCACGGACGTGTACCCAGGGGATTCTCATCCGAATGGGGGCACCTTGTGTCACTGGGTGTTTATACCTCGTCGTGCGGTCCAGGTGGGGTCCAACTCACTCATTGTCATCATCTAGCATATGCTTTAAGATAGACATATTGTAACGTATTTAATGAATAATATCATCAGCACCGCGCCAGCCGATATTTTCCGTGATATTTTCTGCCACCTTTTTAGGCTGAGTCGATCCTGGAGCCCTTGGTCAATTGCAAAAATTCCCCATGTGTGTTCTAAAGGTCCCGTTGTGGGAAAACACGAATACCCAGTGCGTCCTAAAAAGCTTGGTGTAATCGTCAACTAATTCGGAGATGTTTAGGAAAGGTTAAATGGTTTATAATCTTCTTTCTTCTTCCCGTCCGGGCTGCTGCTTGACGGTTAAACCACCTCAGATAAGAAAATTTCAATCTGGCTGACCGGCCGTCAGAGCAAATCCCAAATTCATCTTCTATAGAAGATATTACGGGGGTAACCTTAAAACGACCACACTTTTCTTTCTTCTTGTTGTGTCGTCTAACTTGTATCAGATTGTAGCCCATCGTCGTGGTTTTCTGTCCTTGTCTTGCACTTCTCGGGTGGCTTGGGGGATGGATTTGGTCATCTTCTTTGATGATTTCAGCTACATCATTTATCCATCTCTTTCTTGGTCTTCCCCTCGCCTTCCTCGCAGATGTTCTAGTGCAAAAAGCCAGGCTACACAGCCAGGTAAAATATGCAATATTGTGTGGGCAGGGGTGGTATTATTCTCTCTTTTTCAGTTCATTTGTTTCTATTTCAATGACTGTTTAGTGATGGCTGTCGATGTCTTCTCGTACTGAGCCAACATATCACCATCTTCTGTCTCATCACTGTCGATGTCTTTTTGTGCTGAGCAAACATTCTTGTCTTCTTGTGCTGAGCCAACATATCACCATCTTCTGTCTCATCACTGTCGATGTCTTCTCGTGCCGAGCCAACATATCACCATCTTCTGTCTCATCACTGTCGATGTCTTCTCGTGCTGAGCCAACATATCACCATCTTCTGTCTCATCACTGTCGATGTCTTCTCGTGCTGAGCCAACATATCACCATCTTCTGTCTCAGAACTGTCGATGTCTTCTCGTGCTGAGCCAACATATCACTATCTTCTGTCTCATCACTGTCGATGTCTTCTCGTGCTGAGCCAACATATCACTATCTTCTGTCTCATCACTGTCGATGTATCCTC
>CAJHNH020001779.1:445541-530541 GCA_905116865.2 Candidula unifasciata | reverse complement strand
TTTTTGGGGGTAGACTCTACATGAGGGAACTGTATTATAGGGTCGCGGCATTATGAAGGTTGAGAGCCACTGCTTTAGGGCTTTGTGAAGTCTCAATCCCGGGACTGTCATGATATTTCCTGGTACTCATTCTAGGCTGGGTCGAACTGACAGCCAAGTTCTAATGCTAGCGCAACTACGCATTTAAACAAGGGTTTAATTCCATCCATCCACCTGTGGCTTCCGGCACCCATTTGGGGGAAAGGGGGTTTAGGAGAAGAATCGTTTTATTAACACACAATAAACATGCCGCAAAACGCAAAATTATTAATGTTTCTTTTCTGAAATTCGATGTGTTAAGTAGGAAGCCGCAGATATCATAGCCTAGCTGTTAACAACAACATATATGCTAACTCTCCTTCTATGGAGCGCAGAAGAACAATGGGAAGTAGAAGAAGAATAGGAATCCATTAAGAGGTAGGATTACTTTCTAATGTTTTAGGGGACTGCCCAAGCATCATCAGTATGTTTTTATTGTAAAGGATTCTGTCCCATGCCTTCGAGAGTATCAGACAGATATTTTCACTGTCATTACCGCTTGTGTTTATGGTGGATCTTCTGTGGTTTAGACCGGGCTATCTTTAAACCTGAGGATTTAGGGCACCATGGCTAGTGCTGTCGCCACGGACTGTCCAGATTAAGATTTTATTTACAAGTTTACTGAGGATTCGCAAATAGGTCTCTCGCATGAGTGCTATTTATTCTTAACCACGACCGGCTCCAGCTGACGGGCCATGCTGCTGACTTCACCGGGTCGGGCTAACGATGCGTTAATGCAGCGGTTCTAAATAAACATATTTTTGGCAGTGGCGAGGCAAGACAAATTAAATTTTAACTTTTAAGTATCTACATGCCTCATTTATTAATTTCACAATTTGTAGCCAACTTTTCTTGATTATTGCCGCGGCACCCCTGGCATACGCTCACGGCACCCCTGGCATACGCTCACGGCACCCCTGGCATTCGCTCACAGCACCCCAGGGTGCCTCGGTACTCAGTTTAAGAACCGCTGCATTAACGCATCGTTAGCCTGACCCAGTGACGTCAGCAGCACTACCCGTCAGCTTCCGATTCCGATTCCTTTTGAAAAAAATTAAATTAAAAGGTCGACCACTTTCAGACTGCTGCTAGCTAGCCGAGGCTGCTAACAGTATCCACCTATATTTGTGGTCTGGGTTATGTGTGTCACTTTCGTGACTAAATTCTAGTGTTGCGCCTTTTTCGGGCTTGATGCTTCCTTGCGATTCAGACCGCTCGTCCTCTACCCTGTTGTTAATTGTGCATGTCTTTCCTCTCCTTGCTTGGTGTTTCCTTTTGGTTTTGTCTCTCTCTGATTTGGCCAGGCGTATTTCGTAGGAGAGCGAGCTTTTCTACATAACGTCCTTTGGACCACCACCCGTCAGTTTGAGCCGGTCGTGTCTTAACCATTCGCCCAGCCGCTCCTCTTGGCATATATGGCTAGGTCTATATTTTATAGACCAATCAGCACTCGGTGGGTGATGTGGTCAACATCACGCCGGCCTCCCTGACTTTCAGGACCTAAAGCCCATTTAAGGCTGGGTCGACCTGGGAGCCAAGATCGTTTGTGCAAAAACTGGCCTGCTTCGTTGGAATCAACTTTCAGTGTGTACAGAGAAAAACAGTTACAACAGCCTGTTATCTCATAGTATAGAATATATGAGGGCTTCACACAAACCACGGCAAAGGTAACGTCTGTCAAAGGACTCATGCTCATCATGTGTCGCGCCGATAAGCGTAAGGCGGCCATGTCTTGTCATCTTACACGATCCCTAAAATCACTAAACAGGTCAGTCCTTTTGTCCTGCCCCATCCAGGTATTTATTACTTTGCTTTTCTAGGCTACTTTAAAAAATCTTGCCAGTCGACACCAAGCTCCTTCTCTTCTTCTTCTTCTTCTTCTTCTTCTTCTTCTTCTTCTTCTTCTTCTTCTTCTTCTTCTTCTTCTTCTTCTTCTTCTTCTTCTTCTTCTTCTTCTTCTTCTTCTTCTTCTTCTTCTTCTTCTTCTTCTTCTTCTACTTCTTCTTCTTCTTCTTCTTCTCCTCCTCTCCCAATATGTACCTCATCGAAGTGTCGGGGGTAGATGTAACATTCGTTACTGAGCTCTGTCAAAAGCACTTTAAGACTGATGTTCATTTCTGTAAGGCTGTTCTCAATGCCATCACTCCATATTTTCCGAGGTCTTCCGCTTGCCCTATACCTGTTGTAACGTTTTAGTGTGGCTCGCTGTGGCAGATAGTACCAGGGCATTCTTGTTAGGTGTCCAAACTACTTTATTTGTTGTTCTTTGATGACCTGTATTTCGTCTGATTTCATGATTTCGTATTCTGTCTTTCCTTGAAACTCCTGCAGCTCTTCTAAGGCATTTCATCTCTGTTGTTACAATTTTACATTCATTGGAGGATGTTAGTGTCCACGTTTGGCATTGATGCTCCCTCTCACAATGTATACATATCTAGCGAATGCACACAAACATTGAAACATCCTAAGAAATTATATCTCCCAGCCTTGCTGGTTAAAGGAGAGGATTCGGGGTTTGCCCACACCTGATTCCCTACTGTTAATAAATTGTGTGTGTATATATAGGACTAATTTATTTTCATAAAAGTAAAACCAGATGTATATAACGTAAGTGCACACTGAACAGTCAAAATAGACAACCCCTCAGTTTCTGCTTGAAAGACTGAACACTAATACAATGATCCTTAGTGAAGTGTCATGATGTCATCGTCATTGAAAGACAACGTATCTCACATACCGCCACGTAGTGTCGCAAAATATTGCTCTACTGCAGAAAATCAATAAACCAACCTGAACCTACAATGTTCTGGAGAGAACCAGCTTTGACGTAAATCGACTGTGAATTAATTACTAAAACCGTTTTAATTAACCTCACTTGTTGTACTTTCACCAGAGACATAAAATCAATATTTAGAAGTTTATAAATTTTGCATAACTTTTAGCGACGTATTATCTGCCTGGTTTCAACTATTATATTATAATGAAACCAACTTGTTTCAAGCCTTTGTTTTTCTTTCTTTTTGTGTGATGTAAAACACGCGGCTGGTTTTGGTATAAAATAATGCAACTGGCCATCTGGTGTCCACCATCAGAGCCACTTTGTTATCTTCTTCCTGTGTGTCTTAGCCACCGCCTCCTTTAGGAGCCCTCCCGCGTCTTAGAGTCCACTTGCTGTCAACTCCGGCCGAGTGTTCTAGAATGTCTCCACTTCTGGATTTTCTCGTTTTCCAGGACTTGAGTTTTGCGTGAATATCCGATTGATATCCGATTGATATCCGATTGATATCCGATTGATATCCGATTGATATCCGATTGATATCCGATTGATAGAGTTGGCTGATTAGTCTAAAGATTGTTATTTTTTTTTTAAAAATCCCGCTGATTTACCCAAAGTCCATTGTGTTAACATGCTAATGTTAGGTTAGTTGCGTATCCTTTACAGGACGTTGCAGAACCAACCCCAACAGCCCCTGTCTGTTGGGTGGTTTTTCTAGGCAAATTTACGTCCAGTAGTTTGCCATTTTCGGCTCTGTGGCTAAGTCGATGCGAACGCTTCGCTTCGTAATGCCGGGATGCCAGGTTCGATCCCAGCTGCGGGCAATGCGACTTGCGTTGGTTTCGACAGTGGTATCAAGAAAGCCGACCGTCCAGGAAACAATGGCAAACTACTGGATGTAAATTGCCTAGAGAAACCACACAAACCACATGCTGGACAGATTGACATAATGCCCTGGAGGATTAGCTGTGTCACAAATAATTAAGTGCATGAGACATAAGGCTGTAAAAAAACGTGACTACGCACGTCATATAGCATGTGTGAGAAGATGACGACGAAAACAAAAAAGAAAAAGGAGGAGGAAGAGGAAAAGAAGAAGAAGAAGAAGAAGAAGAAGAAGAAGAAGAAGAAGAAGAAGAAGAAGAAGAAGAAGAAGAAGAAGAAGAAGAAGAAGAAGAAGAAGAAGAGGAAGAAGAAATAGTAGTAGGAGGAGAGGAGTTAGCAGCAGCATCTATGTCCGTGCGAAAACAGCAACAGCAGCAGAAGAGCAGCAGCTAGAGCAACAGAGGAGATAAACGATCCCCTTTTCAAACAGTTAAATAAAACTTCTACAGTTTATACTACTATTTTGACTGGCCTATCAGTCCATGTTGATGTTTATCCATTAAAACCGAGCAAGTCAATAGTGCCTGATACAATCTGACATAACTGAATACCTTTGAGGCACACTATATTCTCCTTAAAACAGCCACTATAATAAGAATAAACTCACAGGGAGCAAGTACAGCGGGGATCTACAGTCATCAGTAGAAATTATCCTCTTTCGACACACGTTTCGGCCCACGATTCCTAAACGTATTCGGAGGTGGGCCCACCTGAGTTCATGAAGCTCAGGGCTGCTTCCCCGCCGCACAGAATTACCGGATGGTGTTATACTTTCGGCCAGAGACAAGACGACTTGGTGGTTTCGAAGGAGGTACTGTGAGATAAGAAGCCGCCACGGCAGCGTAATTAGAACAGTCCGCATGCCTGGACGACCGAGCGACAAGCTTACTTTGGTTTACCGGACACATCTTGGACTTTTATTAGCAGTTGGCAGAGAGACACTGGCAGACAATTCGTACACGATGGACTTTTCAAAGGGATAAGAAACTCTTTTCCACTAGATACCCGGACCAACTCACCGAGGCCCGTCCCCTACGTTGTTGCGTTGCGTCCACAACCAGCTAGAGGCCCTTTCGGCCACCTCTCCCAGTTTTTTGAGTGCCCGTTTCCGTTCATTACCGCGCAATCCTAACTCTTTAACCACATTGTAGAGCGAAGTGGAAACGAGGCCTCTCGCTCCCACTTCGACGGCAAATACCCGCACTGTGTAAGCCTCGTTTCTCCTCAAACCGGCTGCTAAATCACTGTATTTCTCGAGCTTATACAAATGATTCTCCTCCATCCGCGACTCAAACGGGACCGTCAACTCAATCAGGATGAGTTGCCGTTTTTGCGCAGAATGGAGAACGATGTCCGGTCGCAGGCCGGTTTTACGGATCAACTCGGGATACCGTTCATGTCCTGGCAGATCAACCGCCAGTAACCAGTCCCTCGCAGAGTCTAGCGCAGATGGAGCGAATGCGTTTTGGTTGACCTTACCTTTAGGAACCTGCCCAGCCTTGAGGAAACGAATGGGGACGATACTAGAACTGGCTCTGGCGTTAGCCCTCATTCTAGCCTGGTCGACAACGGCTGCTAACTCCTTTAGCACCTTGTTGTGGCGCCAGGTATAGCGGCCTTGACCTAGAGCTTTCCTGCACGCGGACAGGACGTGCTCAAGAGTTTGCTTTGATTTGCACAACGGGCAAGTCGGATCGTTGGTCGCAGACCATTTA
Source organism: Candidula unifasciata (assembly GCA_905116865.2). NCBI lineage: Eukaryota > Metazoa > Mollusca > Gastropoda > Stylommatophora > Geomitridae > Candidula > Candidula unifasciata. The sequence continues at coordinate 525,087 of CAJHNH020001779.1, read as the reverse complement.
ACCATGTTAACATCGGACGGTAATACATCGTACGCCGAACGAACGATAAAGCTCAGTCGCAGCGGGGTCATCCGCCAGATCTCACCCCATGTGAGTATTCTCGGCAATGCGCTCTCCAGGCTGACCCAATGGCCCTGCTGCGACTGTTGGGCTGCTTTCTGGACCCGAACCTCGTTTTCGTTGTCCCTCACCGTTTGTATCACCATGTCTCGGCGCTCTTTGGCTGAGGCCTTTGACCACCAATTGACTTTCCCGTGCCCTAGGCCTCGACGGTCGGTTTGTGTGTAACCCATTACCTCCTTCAATTTTAGTGCGTTCTGAGCAGATTCAATCGCATCGAGGACTCTCCACTTCTGACCAGTCTTTAGAGCGGGCTGGACAGCGATGACATTTGGGTCTGAGGACTCGCGCAAAAGCATGGCGAGCCTAACTTTGCCGACTTTAAACTCTTCGGTTATTGACTTGAACGGAAGTACCAGCTTAGCCTGTTTACAATACAGAGCCACGTCGGTCAGACAAGGCGGTGCACCAATCCACTTTCTTAAGGCTGTATTGATTTTCTTTTCCATGGTTTCCACTGCAGTCATCGTCACCTCGTAGACTAGCAGTGGCCATAGAAGCTTCGGAATCAACATGAATTGGAGACACCATACCTTGAATTTTCCGATCAGCCTGCATCGCTCGATCGCGAGCAGGCCTGTAGCCAGTGACTCGTGTATTCGCCGGACCTCCGCTCTGTCAGATAACTTCGAATCGTAAACGCGACCGAGACTCTTCACCGGTTCCTCCAGAACCGTAGGGATCTTGTTCCTTGCCACCGTAAAACTGGTCGCCGACACCTTGCCCTTATGGATTGACAGACTCCTCGACTTCTGCGGTTTGAACTGCATACCGCTCCATTGGACCACCGCGTCCAATCTATTCAGGATCGTGCGGGCAGACTCCTCGCTGCCCGTTATAATAGTCGTGTCATCCATAAATGCGCGCAGTGGCGGCAACCAGTGATCCCCTATTTGAAGGCCCAGTCCGTAGCCGGCCGCCCCGTCCAACATGATCTGCATTGCCATGACAAACAGTATAGGTGAGATCGTACACCCCATAGCTATCCCAATCTGCAACTCAGTCCACCTCGTGGTAAACGTCGAGGTAGAGAAGCGCAAAGCGAACTTGGAGAAATATTGCTCGACCATTTGACTGATCTGTGTCGGTACGTGAAACATGCGAAGGGCTCGCCACAGTAGCCTATGGGGGACTGCCCCGTAGGCGTTGGCTAAGTCCAACCATATAACGTGCAAATTGGTTCTCTCATGCTTGGCTCTCTGGATAGCCTCCCAGATCATGGTCGCGTGTTCAAGGCACCCAGGAACGCCTGGAATACCACCCTTCTGAACACTCGTATCTATGTACTTGTTAGTCATCAGATACTGTGTGAGCCGGCGAGCCATGACTGAGAAGAATATCTTACCCTCAACATTCAACAGCGAGATGGGCCTGAATTGGGAAAGACTCTTCGAGTCCTGCTCTTTGGGAATGTAGACCCCATTTGCCTTTGACCACTCTGGACATATGTGATTGCGGATCCACGCTTGTCTCAACAAGACGTGAAGCATTTTTAGGATTTTCGGGCAACGCTTGTAAAGAACGTACGGGACACCGTTCGGACCTGGGGCAGACTTGCCGCTGGCTTTTTTCACAACGTCCTCAACCTCAGACCAAAGGGGAGGTACCATTTTAAATGGTACCTTCGGCACCGAAGGCTGTTTGAGTCCGCTAAGGATCTCTGGATTGTCATCAAGAGGCTCTCTCCTCTTCTTATCAGAGTACATCTTGCTTAGATGTAGCTCAAGTTCTTTCTGACTGACAACCAGAGTCCCAGACTTCGGTTGCTCGAATAGACCTCGGGCAAACTGATACGGGTCCCTAAAGAATTTCTCTCGCTCCCTTTTGGTTCTCCGTCTGTTGTTACAGAAACGCTCGGCGCGACAGAGGGCACTGTGTTTGTTCTTTAAGTGCACCCACACTTCATACAGCCCCTCCCGTTCGCTGCCCGTAGCGGCTTTGAACCGTTTTCTGAGGGCATTCTTGTCTGCCCGACACTTCAGAATGTCCCTCTGCCTTCTGCTAATATTCTGCTTGGCACCCGGCTGTGCCTTTACTACTGTCCCGAACTCGCGGGAGCAGTGTTCGTATATTACATCACCAAATTTTGTAAGCTTGTCGCCTAGCGGCTTCTTGTTTAGAGTTTGTTTAAGTACCTCACATAATGTAACCTCCAACTTACACCACACCACCTTCTCGCTCGCAGGTGGAAACCTGATTCTGGAACGCACTTCTTCAGAAATCATCAAAGGTGCTCCTCCGCAGTCGACGTCATGGGCCTCTCCGGGCGAGTGGGGTTCCCCCTGCCCGTCGTTCCCTAACGACTCAGAAACTACCACAGGAGTAGTAGTTTTGCGACGGCGTTTACTGCGTGGAGCACCCTCGCATTTCATTCTTCCGGCATGCGTTCTCAGACCATGCAACCCCGTGAAGCTTTTCCCACATGTACAGAGCCAGCCCGGACGTTGGGCGAGTGTCTCAGTCCGGGGGCTAGCAAGGTCGTCAACGAGGGTATCAATCAGATTGGGCCCTTCATTCTCCCCCCCCTTTCGGAGGGCCCTGGGGGCATATTTCATTGTGGTTTAACGCAATCGGAGGTATTATACTGTGTTAGGGGTGATCAACCCGGTCCACAGTCGACATCTGTCTCCAGATGTCAGTTTATCCCCCCGGCGATACCGGGGGGCCAGTCTTTCCATAGGTGTCAAAAGGACTTTCCCGATAGTCACCAGTCTTTCCTGGTAGTCTTGTGGGCTAGCCACGTACAATAAGAATAAACTCACAGGGAGCAAGTACAGCGGGGATCTACAGTCATCAGTAGAAATTATCCTCTTTCGACACACGTTTCGGCCCACGATTCCTAAACGTATTCGGAGGTGGGCCCACCTGAGTTCATGAAGCTCAGGGCTGCTTCCCCGCCGCACAGAATTACCGGATGGTGTTATACTTTCGGCCAGAGACAAGACGACTTGGTGGTTTCGAAGGAGGTACTGTGAGATAAGAAGCCGCCACGGCAGCGTAATTAGAACAGTCCGCATGCCTGGACGACCGAGCGACAAGCTTACTTTGGTTTACCGGACACATCTTGGACTTTTATTAGCAGTTGGCAGAGAGACACTGGCAGACAATTCGTACACGATGGACTTTTCAAAGGGATAAGAAACTCTTTTCCACTAGATACCCGGACCAACTCACCGAGGCCCGTCCCCTACGTTGTTGCGTTGCGTCCACTAACATAAACGCGTGTACTATTTTCAAATCTACCAAGGTGTCTGCAAGTAAAGGACCCTCTTCTATGCGTTCATGCCTATTGAGCATAGAGGGCTTGACCTATATTTTATAAGCCAATCTGCGCTAGTTGTGTGATGTGTTCAACATTACGCCGGCCACCTTTACTTCCTAGGACTTTATCTGGTACCCTCCTAAAGCTTGGTCGATTCAAGGTAATTAAAAAAAAAGTCCTGCTCTATCATGACCTGAACCCACCACCTAGGGATCGACAGGCGAGCCTCTAGCCGCTACACCACGAAGGCTTTCAAATAGTTAAAATAAACTGAGTTAAATAGTTTGAAGAGCCCGTGACACAACATGACGAGCAAGCAATTTAACCTGGGCATTCTGAGGATGTGCGTCTGTGCTATGAAAACAGACGGGTGTGGATAGTTGACTATTCTGCAATCCCCAAAGAAAGACAACAATCACACTATAACCGTTTCATCATCATCACCAGTTCTCGTTGTGCCTAGTGGCACATGCGACTTCAGAGAGGACTTTCCACTCTTTCCTGTCCTGTGCAATCTTCAGTGCAGTTTTCCATGTCAAAGATGCCGCACTCAGGTCACTTTCCATCGTTCGTCTCCATGTTGTTTTTGGGCGCCCCTGTTTTCTCTTTCCCTCTGGTGTCCATGTGAGAGCTGTTTTGGCAGGTATATCAGAAGTCATTCTCATAACGTGGCCAAGCCATTTCCATCTTCTCTAACTATAACTATAACTATATACTCATTTTTAGGTACTTTCTAAATAGTAGACAACAAACAGGGGAAATGCACCGGTCAGGGGACAGTCCAATATTTCAGGGGGTGGATAGTTTTGTAATTTGGCATTTCATTTGCTGTGCAGCTTTGTGCTGTGCAGTTTTCTGTTCTGTGTGTGCTTCTGTCTTGTGTACTGAGCAGTTTTTTGCTGTGCATTTTTATTATGTGTTGTGCACTCTATGTGCAATTGATAGAATGCAGTTTTTGTGTGTTTGTTGTTGTTGTTGCTGGGGAGGAGGATGCAGTTTTGCTGGGGAGAAGTCGTGGGACCTAGGCTGCATGCAGTCGTGGGACCAAGGCTGCACTACCTGGTGAGACGTAGGTGGGTTGGGGTTAGGGCCAGTTCTATTAGTTTGGGGGTCGTTTAAAGCAATCACAATCAGAACAATTGTACACTTTAGTAGATTCGGAGAGATGTTGAAATGCGGCAACTGGTGCGGTGGCAGTAGAGACGACAGACTCTTGTTCTGGTGATGTAAAATGCCATGATGTTGCTGCAGGAAAGCAACGCTGCTCTTCTCGTCATGTACCGATGCTGCTAAATCAAGGAAATTCATGACGAAGATTGAACACACGCCGCTGGAAGTACACACTCAAAACAACGTTGAAAGAAACGCGCTAAAGTACAGAACAGACGGAAAACCCTCTCTTCGCGCCCTAAAAAATATTAGACTGCCCCATGACGTCATCTGTGGTCGGCTAATAAGAAAGAACCCAACGATGATGAGATAGGCTAAAGACTAGATTCCATCAATCTTCTTCTTCTTCGCGTTCACCAGCTGTAATCTCCGGCGGAAAGTTCCGGTTGTTCGACCACTTCTGGACTGTAGTCCTGTTCCAGAATCTGAATGTTGCATAAGCATCCTTTTACAGCCCTGACCTATTTGTATGCAGACTGCTGGTTCCTTGCCTCTCTGGCAGATGCACTCCGACTTCGAAGGAAGCTCCCAATTAGCTGACTCTTAAGACATGCTTTTAAGTAGGCAGGGGGTCTATTCTTGTTTTCATTTTAATAGGGCCCCAGAACCCACAGGGGAAATTTCATCAATGGCTTTGAAACAATTTCAAGTAGAGAACGGAAGGTAAGAATGAACTGAGGTAAGAATGAACTGGGAGCCCCATGTAACGATTCACGGCAGTGCACGGTGATGACGACAATGAATATAATTGTTCGCTCGCTGACTGACAGTATTAATACGCTGTTTGTACACAGTGTGTGACCTTATTTCGGCGTATGTCTCGTAGCAGCCTTGTTATTGGCTAACGGGGTTTTCATGCTTCACCTGTTGGTAAGTTTATTTTTTTGCCATTTCTGACACTTATATTGTCTTTGTTAAGTTTGATCTCTTCGAAAGAATGCCCTGGTACTATCTGCCACAGCGAGCCACACTAAAACGTTACAACGGGAATAGAGAGAGTGGAAGCCCTCGGAAAATATGAAGTGATGGCATTAAGAACAGCCTTATAGAAATGAACATCAGTCTTAATAGTGCTCTTGACAGAGCTCATCAACGAACATTACATCTCCCCCTCCCCCCCCCCCCGACACTTCGATGAGGTACAAGGTGGAAGAGAAGAAGAAGAAGAAGAAGATCTTTTCGAGCCCTTGCCACTTAAAAAAACTCTGGGCGTCTTTCTAGCTGTCCTAGAAATTCTAAGAATTTTTCTTTAAAAACCACATCCCCGTGACCTCAAAAAATTGTTCGGGTTGTTTATTAATTGTCCCGGATTCACAGCCATATGTTAAAATTTGTTTTATTTAGCATGCGAGAATTCTTTTTCCAACCTCCAACAACATGAATTTATTGCAGAAAACATTATTCATTTTATAAAATGCAATTTTGGTCTGTCTAATTCTGTTATTTCTTTCTGTGACACATCTTCCGTGGATGTTATCCATGTGTGTCTAGTAACTTACATTTTTGTACTTGTAATAAAATAATTTTTATTGTATATTGAGGAACTATTTTGATTTTCTTAGAAATCACAATTACTTCCGTCTTCCCATTATTCAAACTGAAGCCAATTTTATCACTTTCTACCACCACTGTATCTATCATTTCCTGTAGTTCTTTCTGACTTGTCGCTATCAAGACGGTGTCATCAGCATAACAAGGTTGTTTATGTTATGACCACCAACCACAATTCCTGGCATATCCATGACAGATCTTATTATACTTTCACCGTAAAATGAAAACAAATAAGATGATACTACACACGTTTGTCGTATTCCCTTCTTTATTATCTGAATTGTTCCTGAATGGTTATTAGTTCTCATAGCTGTTGTTTACTGTCAATGCATTTCCTCTAAAATTCGTAAATATTTTCCATCAGTGTTTAACTTTTCCGTTTGTATGATTATTTTTTCATGTTTGAGGTCTCTATTGTTTTGAATTACACCAGCTTATATCAGAAGACTAAAGTATATACGCCTTTTAAATGCAGGGATGGAGGGAATCTATTGTTGTTTAATTTTTAGTAAAGCAAATTATAAAAAATGTGTTTGCAAAATCATGAAAACTATACTATATAATCTTCTTAAATGTTCCGTCTCGAATGACAATCCCCATTTTGAACAATGTAAGGGAAATGTAATCATGTCTGTTCAAAAAGCACAATGAAGATCAAAATCTATTCTTGAAATTAAGGAAAACGAAAATAATGTTCACAGACAAAACTGACTGTCAACCAAAAATAACAATAAATGATGAAGAAATTGAAAATGTCACAAACTTTGAATATCTAGGCTCTATAATAAATAGCAATGGAGACTGTTTGACAGATATTAAAAGAAGTATGGCCATAGCAATGCAAAGATTAAACAGCATTAAACGTCTATGGTTACGCACCAGCAAGGAAATTAAAATTACAATTTTGAGAGCACGCATCTTCCCTATAATAACATACAGGTGTGAGTCGTGGACTATGCCCAGTCCTTAATAAAGAAAACAGGAGCTTTTCAGCTGAAATGTTATAGAAAGATTATCAGAATGTCACGAACAAACAAGAGAAGAAATACTGATATTTGAAAAGATGAGAACATCAAGGAAGATTGCCGAATAAACAGCATCTTGGCTCGGAAGCTGAAATATTTTCATCATTTCAAGCACCAAAGCGGATTGGAAAAAAAATAACAGGAAGAAGGGGCAGAGGTCCACCAACACGAAGATTGACACAGGATGTAAGTGACTTCTTGGAATATGAAAGTACACAATACGGGAGAGCTGGCGAGAGACCGAGTTTCTCTCCGGCTGTCACATATCACTCCTGTGGCGTGCCTAATGTAAGGATTTCTCCTTCAGAACCAGCAGCACTCAGAGATAATTATGTTGAGTCGTTTGGCTCGTATTGGTCTAAGGGATTCCCCGTGGCCAATATACGATCAACTTATCTCTGGAGTAGGGCAACTCAAGTATTGGCACTACAAAACATGTCAGTATATATATATAATATTTCTAGGCACACTTGGCTGGACACCCCCACTACTTACTAAAGAAAGCCCCCAGGTTATGATAGTTCATTATCATAACCATGTTAACACATATAATGAAGATACACATACATACACAACTGCTAAACACTTAAAAAGGTGAAATAGAGACACCTAAGTCAGCAATGAAAATGAATGTATGTAATCAATATAAATTAGATATATAAAAGTGAGACAAATGCCAGATCTCAGGATATCATGTCCAAATCACAAAGATACTACACAGACAGAAGGTCTTGGAGATGACATCTTGTCATCACTGGACAATCTAGGAGCTGTGAGGAACACAACATCATGCGAAGCATCAGACTTATCTTCTCTTCTTTCTGTCTATGATGCCTCCCTCAGCTCCGGATGATTCGACTGTCTTTGACTCTGGGAATTCTGCTCCACTGGATCAAGTAGTCAGAGTACTTCACTATATAGGACACAGCAACTGTACCGGTATTTAGCAAGTCTCTATCACCAGTAAGGACACACAATGTCTTTGAGCCACATTAAGCTCTAGCACTGGTAGCTGTTTGAGATACCATCTCCCACATGTTGGAGATGTCAGGAACCTTCACAGGTGTTAGCTGGTGGGTAACAAGTTGTTTCTGGTGGTTTGATGGTTGGTGGATGTTGGTTGGACTGTGAATCTTCTGCCAGCTCTTCAGAAAATATACATCCTGTCAAGAAAATAACTCAACATTAGTCATCACCAAGAGGGTAACATCTTGATAGGAAAGACAGAGCAAGCATCAGTCATCAACCCCCATCTGCTGACTCCTCCCTGCTCTCCTGTTTCATTCCTCAGATTGCCTCTCCAGACCAAAAGACATAAGTCTCCTATATTTATCCGTCTGTTTAGTGCAAGAGAAGGCAAGTCAGATATACAGTGGAGATAGATAAAGTGGTCTAACACTTATATCACTCTCCCTCTCCCCCTCACTCTGCACACAGACACCAATATTTACTGTCAGTACCTGCATTCACTAGCTTTCCCAACCGCCCCAGCACTCATTGATCTGGGTCAAGCAGACACATACTTTGATTAACAAAGCCCTGACCCAATTCTGTCCCCATTTCGTATGTACATATTTTTTAGTTAGTTTAAAACGTACATAATTGTAAGGGTATTAAGTTTTATAGTATGGGTGGTTTATTGAGGGCATAAGCTATTTAGTCTGTACAGTGGAAGATCTACGTTCGAATCCGCTTCTCTAGCGATCAAGAACGGTCGAACTAAGTGGAATCACACAGCCGATACTGATTTATCTACAGCAGTGACTACTTTACAGACATAATTCTAGGTACTCGTAAACTATAATTAACTTACCCAAGCATATGTAAAAACTGAGGCATTTCCAGATTGCCTTGAAAAGTGAAAGTTATACAGGCACAGATTAACACATCTGGACGCTTGAGAAGCTGGCAAGGAGAATAGCGTCACTTAGACACTTCAGGCGTTGGTACGAAAGAAGTCCCTTGTATACTGGGGCAAGGAGTAAATCGGTTTCCACGAAACCTCAAATAACTCCCTAAATATATCTCCAAGAGATATACATTTAAAAGTGGAGTTTAGTTAAAGTAACCAGAAAAGGCAGACATAATAATGTTGTCCAATACAGGCCTATATATATAGATATAAGGGACTATATATTTCTGGGCGAGTCCAAGTTTGAATTTTGTGCAGATTACAGGTAAGACAGGTTATCAGCCTTACAGACCGATGCGTAATGGCTATCATTTCACGACACCGGCAGACCTTGATGAGAGCGACGTTTTGCAAAGGACCAGCAACATGATGATGATGAAATGCTCCATTAAAAGATAATTGCATTTGTGAACCAAAAAAAAAAAAAAAAAAGAAAAATTTTTTTTGAGGCCTGTAGATATTGTGAGGCTCCAAGCTGCAGCTTAGTTATCGAATGCCTAAATCCAGCACTGGCCATTGTACCTCACCAGCCAACTGAAGTGATGTACTCTTTTAGTCCCAGACAGGCATCCCTGCAACCCTTTGTTTCAGAAATGTTTGTATGAATTCAAGCAACATCGGTCGGGGCTAGTCCCTATTTATGGGGGTCTCTGTGGCGAAGTGGTCAAGTTGTTTGCCACGCGCTCTGATGGTCGTGGGTTCGTTTCACGGCGGCGCCGTTCAGTTCATGAGTGCAGGTTTTACAGAGATCCCTGGATCGTCTCCTGAGCCACAGACGTCGTGCTCTGTGCGACGCTCTTGGCAGGCAGCTAGCTGTTCTGCGTAGAGAGACTGAGTCATTTGTAATTATGGTAGCACACGTTTAAATGCATACTAGTTAAAATTAAGACATCAAGCAGAAAAAAGGGAGTTAAAAGAATAAATCAATAAATGTGGAACGTTTTAACAGCCACACGTGGAGGAAAGTGTTTAGAACAGCATTTCATTAAAGAGGTAAACAGTATACGCATAGCGATGATTGGCACTGAAGAAGTGTTGATTTAATTTGTTATCTCCAAAATTTTAACTGACACACAAGAAATGATCTAAAAGGCTCACAATTATCAATGGTAATGGCAAATTGACTCCTTTATGTGGATGTCGACTTATTATTCAGCGGTAGAACCAGGGTCGTCCCCGTGTGCTCTTTTCCCATCAATATTGCAAGTCGTAACCAAGTTCTCGAGTTCATTTTATCTCAATGCGGGGAAAACAAGAAAAGACCTACTGCCTTCCAAACAAGCATATCGTAAGAGTCGACTGATTAGAGGTTTCCTTCTAAGCCGAAGTGCATCTGCCTGAAAGGCAAGGAATCAACAGTCTGCATACGAATAAGTCAGATATGTAAAATGGATGTACACGCCACTCTCAGGTTCTGGAACAAGTCTAAAGTGCAAAGGTGGATGAACACCCAGAACTTTACGCCGGAGCCTACAGACGACCGAACAATTTTCGCACACAGGTATATGATTTTACAGAACGTCGCTCCAATAAATGATTGAATAAACGAACCAATCAAGAATTGACATCACTGCACTCGGCGCATTACCATACATGCTCCGTCCCCTTGTTCAGTAGCCAACGAACAGTCGACAGTACCAGTTGCAACCTGATTCAAAATCCGTCTGTTTCCTCTTTAGTGTTGACTATCTTCCTCAACCTCTACTCGCCACCCGTTCAAATAGTCGAGGAGAGGCAGCAGCTAATCTATCACCCTGTGCGTTTCCTCGAACACACGAATTTCCTGCCAAAAAAAAAAAAAAAAAAAAAAAATCCATTATGTACGCCTGATCTGAGTATTATCAATTGAAGCAAGCCACTCTGCATACACAGACACACCCATAAGAAAGCAAAATTCGAAACTTACTTGTAAAATTTTACAATTCTGAGTTCTATATTTTTTTAAAGACTATTGAAAGCTGTTTTTGCGATTTTCTTGGTGCTCGTCCTCAGAATTTCCAGTTTAAGTTGTTTGCTCATTATGTTTAACCATAGCCTCTTCTATATAAGCGAGTTTATTATAACTATTTCAGGCGGAGAAAGTAGAGAATAGTTATTAGACGTCCCAATAAAGGAAGCAATTTGTTTCGTTTTTTTAAAGCGCCACCCCGCCTGTTGTCAGTGGCCCTAATATCACCTAAGCGGTATTTCTCATCCGAATAGTGGCACTTTGTGTCACCGGGTGTTTATCGCTCTGTGCGGTTCTATTGGAGTTGAACTTTATTCAATACCAGTAGAGAAATGGTTTGACGATCGCTAGTATCAACAGTTACATACAAGACAAAGAAGATGGCAATATATTGGGTAGATAGTGAGAAGAAGAGGAGAGAGAATCCGCAAACAGGAACTGAAACAGGCGACAGATGGACTGAAGAACGAACGTGTTCCCGAAAATAAACGTTGTCAAGAGATGCCAAAGGTGCCATTCTGGATTCCATTCATGTGCCGTTCAGTATATGCACATTTTGTTAACTTTTTACTGAAATCAATCAACCAGTCAGGTGCTGTTTCTACAACTAAGGGTTGTCTATAACTGATTTCTAACACGCTCTGTCTTGATATCTTTATCGTTATCCCCTTGTCGGATACAATTTTTCGTTATTTTGAAGCCCCACCCTGGCTCTTCCCAGGGGCCGCAATATAACAATGCTATGAATATGGCCTAATGGCTGAACGCGGTTTCTGGGACCTCTCCACGGGTGATCCTCATCCGCATGGTGGAACCTTGTGTCATCGGGTGTCTATCGCTTGTGTGATGTCCTGGTGGGGTAAAATGTACTACTACACTCTCTGTCTGTCGTCCTGAGGTTTGAACAAAGGATCAACATCATGGCACACAGATAGTAACCCATAAGTGCTCCGTTCTTTTTCTAACTCAAGTCTGAGTCTGAAGAAGCTCAGCATGGTGCACGGGCTCTGTAGCACCGACGAGGATCCTGCAATACGTTTGGGTAGATTTTAAAGCCCATATTTTGCCCGGGCAGCGCCGTCAGCTACTCCTTTCGATTTCCAACTGCCAAAGGATTTTTTTTTGCGTGCGCAACAATGCACACGGGCGTCCGATCTCACTACCCAGTGACCATGAGAAAATTACTAGAAGTCCAAATCCACGTGAAAAAATCCCTGCCCTTACCGGGAATTGAACCCGGAACTTCTAACACTCGAGGATGACACCATGCCTCGAGACCACGCACCCACCCCCGTTCGTTGCCCTGTATGTACACACTGTCAGCCTGTTGTACACCCATATCTTGTTGATTTCCTCCCATTTGTAAAGCTTTGTGCTTTTTGCTCGCTTACCTCCAACTTTGCCATCTAGTCTAGTTTTTGAAAGGAGTATTATGTTTTTAATATGGCCGACATTTTTCACTTGTCCCTCTTTCATTTCTGCCCACAACCCTCTTTCATTCCTAGTCTGTTAAGAACTTGTCTCTTAATGTTTTGTTTTGTTTTTGTTTTCAGGAAATACGACATATTCTTCTATATATCTACATCTCAAAGATTCAGTACGGCTTTCTAACTGTTTATCCCTGCTCAAGTCTGCACTATACACGGCTGAATATACATGAGATGTGACTATTCTCATTTGTAACGTGTTTATTTCTGTAGACGCCAGTAATATTTGCATACTGTGGACAGATAGTCTTGGCTATTCCGATTCTCTTTTTGCATCAATTTATTTCACCCATCATCTGTTATTGCATGGGCAAGATTGGAAACATCATGGAATCAAGGTCGAAGTGTTGCTATATCCATAGTACCGAGCCAAAGGGTTAAAAACTTATGGTTTCTGGATTTAAAAAACGTGTAACTCGTTCTAATTTCTTTCAATTCATTGTCATGTTCTTTGTTCGCCGATTCTTTCCACCGTTAATTATCTTGTGTTAAAAATCAATATCTAATCCATGTTCTGAACTTAGCTTGTTTACTTGCTCTACTATAGTGCGTTTCAACACTCGTGTCCTTACACTTTAACAAATATCTCAAAAACTCCTATACGGATCAACATGAATTGTTTCATATGGCCTGAGATTTCTCGTCCATATCAGTTTGCATTGTACTATTGCTCAGATACTGCTATTTTCTTGAAGCGTCAATTTTGTTTAACCTCTGACTAATATTTATTTTTGTATCCTAAAAATTGAAAACAAAGTAACTGATACACGCGTAGAGATTATTTCGAAATCAGTTCACATGTGCAGCGATACATGGTGATTATTTTAATAGCCTATCACATATTCAAGGAAAAATTATGTTAATCTAACCCTCTAGAAGCTTATGCTGGCGATGACCACTTGAGAGGGAAACACATACAAGTGTGCAGTTTGATGTTTTGAAAAATTCCGTAACTCGGTTAATTGTAAGTATGCTGACTGATTTTAACCTGTGTGTGTGTGTGTGTGTGTGTGTGTGTGTGTGTGTGTGTGTGTGTTTTATTTAATAAATTAGTTGCGTATCCTTTACAGGACATTGTAGAACCAACCCTAGCACTATCTGTCTTTTTTTAGACAAATTTATGTCCAGTAGTTTGCCATCGCTTTCTTGGCGGTCGGCTCTTGGTACCACGGTCGCAAGACAACCCGTCCGCAGTAGGGATCGAAACCGGCACCCCGACATTTCAAAGCGCGTTCGCAACGCGAACAGACGCTGACGTGTTTTATTTACCGCAAATAAAACAACATGAAATTTAGATGTTTGCATTTACATAATTCTAACAGGGACACGATTAATACCAGAATGCACGGCATACTTAAACAACTGATACCGAACGGTTACTGATTTACAGATATTTGTAGTTTGGCACAACTTATGAAATGGGTTATACTATTCCAGTAAACTTAGTGATGCGGCAACGGTGAAGATCATCAACTCATTTCTTGTACTTTCAATTACTTAATGGGCAATGCACTTCTGTGCAAATACTGCGTAGCTTCTTTCATATATATATATATATATATATATATATATATATATATATATATATATATATATATATATATATATATATATATATATATATAAATAATGCGAGTCAAATGTATCTTTATCTTTTCTTTATGATGGATGTTAAAAAACATTATTCGAAAATAAAATTGCGATTTTATCGTAAAATCTTGCCTCGCAAGACTAAACATAGCCAAGCTTTCATCATCTCATCTTGATCCTCTTATACCCTGCGGTGTCAAGTTAAGTGAAGTATATTTTACAGGAAAGATCCTGTTTGTGTGCCTTGTAAAATGACATCACGGGGACTCAGTAATTCCCTCTGTCCATCGCTTGTATTATCGGCCTCCTCTTCAATACCGCCTGGTCTGTACGTCATTGCTTGCTACGGTATATTGTCTGCTGACATCCGTGTTTTATGACCAAACCATTTCCCGTGTTGTCTTCTAAATAAATACAGAGCTGCTGCAACCCATATTTGCCTACGCATTTCATCGTTTCTAATCAAATCTTTTATTTTTATTTTTAACATGCTTGTTTCTCATTATTGGCGCCATCTGCCCAGTGAGCTGGTTTGCTTTGTTACGTATGTCATTAATTGTATTTTCGGCCAGCTGATGATATTATGCTTTCTAACAATTTAAAGTGCCACCATGCGGATGAGAGGTTCCAGAAACCCTGTTCAGCCATTAGGCCATATTTCAGGCCCTGCTATATTTAGGGCCCCTGGCAAAAACCAGGGTGAGGCTTTAAAAAAAAGTATGCTGACTGATTTTAACCTGTGTGTGTGTGTGTGTGTGTGTGTGTGTGTGTTTTATTTAATAAATTAGTTGCGTATCCTTTACAGGACATTGTAGAACCAACCCTAGCACTATCTGTCTTTTTTTAGACAAATTTATGTCCAGTAGTTTGCCATCGCTTTCTTGGCGGTCGGCTCTTGGTACCACGGTCGCAAGACAACCCGTCCGCAGTAGGGATCGAAACCGGCACCCCGACATTTCAAAGCGCGTTCGCAACGCGAACAGACGCTGACGTGTTTTATTTACCGCAAATAAAACAACATGAAATTTAGATGTTTGCATTTACATAATTCTAACAGGGACACGATTAATACCAGAATGCACGGCATACTTAAACAACTGATACCGAACGGTTACTGATTTACAGATATTTGTAGTTTGGCACAACTTATGAAATGGGTTATACTATTCCAGTAAACTTAGTGATGCGGCAACGGTGAAGATCATCAACTCATTTCTTGTACTTTCAATTACTTAATGGGCAATGCACTTCTGTGCAAATACTGCGTAGCTTCTTTCATATATATATATATATATATATATATATATATATATATATATATATATATATATATATATATATATATATATATATATATATATATATATATATATATATATATATATATATATATATATATATATATATATATATATATATATATATATAATGCGAGTCAAATGTATCTTTATCTTTTCTTTATGATGGATGTTAAAAAACATTATTCGAAAATAAAATTGCGATTTTATCGTAAAATCTTGCCCCGCAAGACTAAACACAGCCAAGCTTTCATCATCTCATCTTGATCCTCTTATACCCTGCGGTGTCAAGTTAAGTGAAGTATATTTTACAGGAAAGATCCTGTTTGTGTGCCTTGTAAAATGACATCACGGGGACTCAGTAATTCCCTCTGTCCATCGCTTGTATTATCGGCCTCCTCTTCAATACCGCCTGGTCTGTACGTCATTGCTTGCTACGGTATATTGTCTGCTGACATCCGTGTTTTATGACCAAACCATTTCCCGTGTTGTCTTCTAAATAAATACAGAGCTGCTGCAACCCATATTTGCCTACGCATTTCATCGTTTCTAATCGAATCTTTTATTTTTATTTTTAACATGCTTGTTTCTCATTATTGGCGCCATCTGCCCAGTGAGCTGGTTTGCTTTGTTACGTATGTCATTAATTGTATTTTCGGCCAGCTGATGATATTATGCTTTCTAACAATTTAAAGTGCCACCATGCGGATGAGAGGTTCCAGAAACCCTGTTCAGCCATTAGGCCATATTTCAGGCCCTGCTATATTTAGGGCCCCTGGCAAAAACCAGGGTGAGGCTTTAAAAAAAAATTGCATCCCACGGGGGGTGGGGGGGGGGGAAGTTGCTAAACATTGGTGTAAATCAGAACTGTGCGAGTTTGGGGGAAATAAAATAGCATTAACTTCCCACTTCACCTATTTAAAAAAGTGTACTTGGAAATGTCATGAGACAAAAAAGTTACACAAACGAGACAGCTGTCAGTGGGAAAAAACTTCATAAACCGGCGTAGATCACAGCACTTTGATGTAACAATTACAACTGTTTTTATTTCCTGTTTTTTTTTTCTTTTGTTCCATCCAAGCCTTAGTCATCTGCCTATCCCCACAGTAGTCTCCCCTGAAGAAAAAATGTGAGATTAACGAATAATATCGAACACGGTCGTAAATCTGCGTCAAGTTCAAGACAAAGACATCTAAATGGCGACCGACGTGATCTTGACAACATCAACCGTCAAGTACCCATTGGTGTAAACAAATGATAGTCTAGTATCATATGCCTACTAGATTCAAATGGGCACGTAACTTCTTTACTTGCGTTGGTGTCACCTGTTTTCGTTCTCACACCTCATGCCATATTTAACTTGTTTGCATGTTTCTTAATGGAAGGATGGAAAAAGTTTTAATAGCATTCAAACAGTGTTTCAAAGTTTTTGGTTATAATCTTGGTCCTTACCTGCATATGGCTGTAGGTTACACCTGGCTGATGTAGCCGTTAGGGGCGCCTAGTTATAATTTCTCAGTTCAGAGGTCCGGGTAGTTAGCATCCTTTGGATATTTTATCCATGTAGAGAGACTGTCCGGCTCTGCACCACTTCGTGGTGAATTGATGACAACCCAACCCCAGTTACGCCCTATAGGCCAACCCCTCCCTCCTTTGACACTCAGTGTACGCTGTTGGCGTCTAATCCGCCCCTGCGCGTTGGTGATATATAAGCTGACCGTCATTTCATTGTATGAAGTTTTTTTCGCCAGGGACACAGATGAGTATCATTTATTTTATACATTAGAGTCCTATGTAGTCACTTCATAGTTATAACATATTTGTGTATGTGTACTGTGTTGTCCTTTATGTGCTGATGAAGGCTAATCGCCGCAACGTCCTTTGTCTGTTTATTGTGATCGATTTTGTAAAGCTAACATAAACTATTTGTTGTTTCTTACCAACTTTTTCTCTTCCCTAGAATTGTCTACTCCTTTTAAAAACTGAATTGATGTATGATATTGTGAGGGCCCTTTAGGAGCATATGAACAGTGCGGAGGCACAGATAGATAATTACGGTTTGGGGAGAATGGCGCTACAAGGAGTTACCAGGGGATCTGGCGGACGTTTAACACTCAGGGGAATGGCGAGACACATATACAATCAGACAGTTACTAGTGCCATCAGAATTAGAACTCTTCGCTTGCTGCTGAAGATAGAGACGGAGCACTTATGGGAGTGTCTCGAGCGCTGTGATGTCGATTCTTAATTGAACATTCAAAATTCAATTATAACTTCTTTGGAGACTCAACGGTTTTCTGGTATCTGCATTGGGGGTTTGCCATCCAGAGCTTCGATTTTTAATTCTCAAGATGGTATGGTAAACGTTTAGGTAGCAGCCAGAGGGTTAAATACCGATAGATCGGTCGATTGTGATCTTTATAAGGTTATCCTTGATTATGGTGGTGCTTCTTCAGTTCCTATTGGCGATTTCTGCTGAATATTGTGCATCGGCTACAATAGAGCTTCTTAATGACAGACTGTGTGCTTCTCTCTCATGCACAGCCAGCTTTCTAAAAAGGCAACCACTGTCGGCAATGCATGGTAGTTTTGTGTAGTCCCCAGATGAGGGCTAGCTCCTACCAGGACACATTTGATGAGGTTACCCCCCGATCGGGCACGTCTTGCTCCCGTCTCTGGTTCTGATGCGACCAGTATGTAAGGCCGTCTCTCTTCTTATGTATAATACTGCTAACCATGCCCTTAATGAAAACTAATTTGTCTTTTAATTGGTATAACTTTTTTTTTAGTTTTTGAAATTTGAATAACGAGCTAGAAATTTCAAGGAGAAAATAGCTACCTTATTCTATCCTATGATACCCCTCACCCAGGGCTGCCAATAGGACTTTTTTTTTGAAAAACCCAGCAAAGATAACCAAAAAACCCAAGCAATACATAAGCAAAGAAAAAAAAAAAAAATTTAAAAAACCTAGGTTGTTGAAAACTACAAATTTTATAGTTATGAAACGAAACTTTTACCCACTTTTTTATAAGAATATTTAAAAAAACACCACAGATTTCAAAATTTTAACCCAAGGCGTCGAATAAAAAACCCCATATCTGTTGGTTAAAAATCCATCATTGGCAGCCCTCCCCTCCCCCGACGCCCTGCGCTGTCGAATGCTTTGTTCTGCGCATTAAAATCACAAATGATAAACCCATTGCCAGTAATTTGCTCTTCATCTTTGAGTAGATCCCGTTGTTCCTTAATGACAAAAGAGTCGACAGCACCGTGAAAGCATAATATCAGAGTGTGCTATCCTCAGTTATCTATATACCCGGAAGAATCCTTACAATTCTTTCGACAGCCAAAAAAGAGAAACTCTGTTATTTTAAAAGAGGCTAGGGCTCTAAGACAAATTATCACAAGCATCTGAAAGAGACAATCGTCCTTTTTTTGGTCATGTTATGAGAAAAAGGCAACTGGAACATGTTGTGACCACAGGAAAGATCTGTGGAAAGGGAGACATATTAAGACAGCGCGAAGATCCTTGATAGTGTTTTGACAAACTAATACACGCAGTTGCAGATCGCATATTGTGAAGAGGCTTGATCGCCCACGCAAGTCGGCAAGGCGATGATGATACCCGGAACCTCTGTTATGATATGATTCCTCTCGCTCCGGTCAAAAACAAAATATTTCATCCCCGTCTGCAGCAGAAAGCATTGCCCATGTCTTCCAAGTCCTGTAGGATTCATGTAACTGATCTATCAATGGCATTCGTATTTTTTTACCGGTATATTTATTTCTTGAAACATTCTAATATGAAATGTATAAATTCACCTTCCCTGTACAGGCCATCTGTGCTTGATACTACAACAATTCCATCAACATGCCTGAATCCGAGTCCGCGTCTGACTTTCCTGGATCCTGTTGTCCTATTTCTATATATTCTTTTCTCTCAATTTCCTCGTCGTTTACCCCTCACCCCCACTTACATCATGGCCAAGCTGAAGATGATATCATGCCCAGAGCACGCACTCCATATCTCAAATGATGTACACAATCCAGAGTAAGAGTGCAGGTGTAAACGGTCACTCTAGTATTGCCTGCTAGCCGGGGAAGAGGCAAGGGCTATCCTGAAAGAGTTTGTGCCCCTGGCGTCGCACTTACCGCTCACCAGTCGTTTCACTGTTTGTTTATTGTGATCGATTTTGTAAAGCTAACATAAACTAATTGTTGTTTCTTACCAACTTTTTCTCTTCCCTACAATTTTCTACTCCTTATAAAAACCCTCCAGACTGCATTTTCCCAAGCCATTCAGCCCAACGTCACGTATGTCAACCGCAGGCCAGGGAGTTTTAAATATCAATGTTGTCTCCTCTAGTTGTGTTTTGTGTCTCTTCGGTCATGAAAACATGTTGAATGTAGAAAAGTTTTTTCTGATTAAGGGACCTAAGACACGAGTGAGTCCCTTTCGCCATGTTAACATGAGTAACCATAGGGCAAGACTCGGAGGCTCTAAAGGAGGAACATCTGGTGTGCACCACTGCGCGAGAGATATGTGACATCTACAGCCCTGGATCTCTCTGACCCTCTATCCTCCCATCAATCCACCCATCTAACTAAACAACTATCCATTGAGCAAAGCATTCAACAAACCAGGTAGAAAAACATAAAGAACTTTAGTAATCTTCTACATTCGCCCTGTAAAGAGTGTCGTCTGGCACGTTATATTTTGGTTCACATCAAAGCAGCGGTATCTGCGCTTTCGGAGCCCAGCACATCCAATTTCAACAAACCTCTACTTCGACACATTTTACGACACGCTTGTTAGCGAGTCTATTTCGGCCCTTTTCTAACGCCCCCCCCCCCCACCCCCGGAACCTATACTTTGACCTTCTGTAATAAAATATCGGAATATGTTAGCTGGTTACAAACGATTTCAAGGAGCCGGGTAAAAAAAAAATTTTTGAAATAATTTTGACTCCCATGTGGACCCAGACTAAAATAGATACCAGATGAGATCATGAGAAGTAACGGTGATCGACGTGATGTTGACTACATCACCCATTAATTAGGTTAGTTGCGTATCCTTTACAGGACGTTGCAGAACCAACCCCAACAACCCCTGGCTATTGTGTGGCTGCTTCTCTAGGCAATTTACGTCCAGTAGTTTGCCATTGCCTCTGCACGGTCGGCTCCCTGATACCACAGTAGAAACCAACGTAAGGCCCATAGCACGCAGCTGGGATCGGACGCGGCACCCCGGCATTACGAAGCGTTTGCATCGACTTAGCCACAGAGCCGACACATCACCCATAGAGGTTTCTAAAAATATGAGTAAAAAAATATAGTAAACGACCCCTTTTCAC
Source organism: Candidula unifasciata (assembly GCA_905116865.2). Lineage (NCBI taxonomy): Eukaryota > Metazoa > Mollusca > Gastropoda > Stylommatophora > Geomitridae > Candidula > Candidula unifasciata. The sequence goes on along the minus strand of CAJHNH020001779.1, from coordinate 504,369 downwards.
GCCTTTAAGCCGTATTGGGTATAAAGGGCTAGAACTATTATTTTATAGACAAACAGCACTTGGCGAGTGATGTGGTAAGCCTCACCCCAGCCGTCTTGACGTCACAGGACTGTACCTGGTACCCAATCAAGGCTGTGTCGACCTGGAAGCCAAGGTCATTTTTGAACAAAAGCCCGACCTCCATTGGGAGCCGAACCAACAATCTTCCGATCCGCAGGCGAGCGCCTAGACGCTAGACCACGGCGACTGCCATAAAAATTTGAGGGAAGACTCATATTTCCGATAAGCTACTGGCGTGTAAAGGGACCTTGAAAATAATCTTTGAGGTCACCAAGTCCCACAACTTGACAATGGGTTATCTCCCTTGGAATTTGTCTCCCATGATAACAACTGTACACAATGAATGACTTTCCTATCTCTGCGTGCAGTTTCGATTACTTTGATTATCAATGTCAGTTAAAACGAAAGACTCTTTTCCTCGCCTTTAGGGGTTTGTGGGTATATAGGGTTAGACCTATATTTTATAGGCCATTGGGCACATGGTGGGTGATGTGGTCATCATCTTAACGTCTGCCTTTATTTCCCAGGACTTAACGTGATACAGATTTAAAACTGGTTCGGGCTGGGAACCATGAACATGTCTGAAAAAAAGAGTCGTTCTCCGATAGGATCTGAGCTTTTAGGGAACACTACTTCTCAAACAAGGGTAAGAATAGTAGGAGAGAGGAAAAGGTTCTCGTAGATTCTTCTGAAGCACAGATCAGTGTTAGTAGCTTGAAGCAAATTGTGTGCTGTTTCTTGCAAGAAGGATGAGAGCAGTGTATCCACTGTTAGCTTTGGGAATGTTACATGGTCGGGCTTCTAATCTCTTCCACGGTGCGAGTCTCGTACTGCTTTCCAAAAAGTAGGAGAGCCAGTAACAAATTGAAAAAAAAAAAAAAAAAACAGAAATCGAACCCGTTTACTACAATTATGGAATTCTTAAACGTATTCACTATCCTCTGCTTCACAGAGCCTCTTATGTAGACACTTTCTGTCAGAAACACTGTTTGTGAGCTTACAGAAAGTTATGTCATTTAGCGACCACGTTTTGGAGAAAAAAAGTTCTCAAACAACGGTAAGAGTGATGGGAGAAAACACAGGGACCTCGTGGCCTAGTGTGCAGGTTGTGTTCCTTGCACTCCGAAGGTCGTGGGTTCCCATTCACGTGCGTTTCACGGTGACTAATTCGGGTTTTGCTATTGTTTGTTTGTTTTAGTATCCAGAAGCCATGAGTTGTTGACCCTTAGGCTCGGTATTATGGATATCGCAACCTTTCGGCCTTGATTCCATTGTAAATACCGTAAATCTGGGAGAAATGTGGCTTTTCTGCCTACCCCCGGGAGTGAACCCGGACCACAAGGAGTTCGTCACCCGTTCACTGCGCAATCCGGTTTAGCCAACTACGCTAGAGAACCGGGCTGGGTGTTGCTAAAGTCGGATGAACTCAACGGTGCAGATATGGCCCTATTTTTGGGTAATGGAATGAAGATATTTTTCTTGAATTCGTTTGGCCAAATAACATATTTCTATATCGTTTTACATAATACTTTATAGATGTGTATGCTTTTTTTCCCCTCCCGCTTTAATAAGTTCAGCTGCTATCTCATCACATCCTGGTGATTTACCAGTCTTCAGTTCTTTATTGCCCATGCAATTTCATCTAATAGGGGTTTAAGCTCTGACTCTGCTGTCATTGGTTCTTATTATGTTTTCTTTCATGGCTGTTATGGTTTCTTGGCAAGTTTTGCAGAAGGTAGTTTGCCATTGCTTTCCTTCTGGGCAGTGACTGTACTAGTCGGTGACCATAGCCATTGTCTCTCTGATAAATTCACCTGCCTGTCGCCTGCAGAGTGAATGACTAAAACCAGCAACAATCTGTCGGCTGCTCTCCAACACTTTTCACAACCTTTCTTATTAGGTTTTCTTTCATGGCTGTTTTGGTTTCTTGGCAAGTTTTGCAGAAGGTAGTTTGCCATTACTTTCCTTCTGGGCAGTGGCCACGCCATTGTCTCTGATGAAATCACCTGCATGTCACCGAAGATTACACGACCACAACCAACAACAATATGTCGGCTGCTCTCGCACTCCATCCACCACCTGCTTCCATGGGTTCACCTGACCTTGACTTGGGGACTCCTCCTTGAACTCCACCTTGTCGTAGACTAACGGAGGAAAAAAGGCATCTTAAATCTCTGGTTTGAAGTGTATTTTGATAGATTTTATTCCACCGAGTTTTATCCGAGATTGGCATGGCTTTGTCTCTTTTCGTAAAATGGTCGCACACTTGACCAGAGCGTCGCACAAAGCTCAAATCCTGAAGCTTCAGGGATGATTCCACAATATTTATAGAATATTACTGCACACGTGAACCACTAGAGGCAGTCCAAAAGTTAGTTAAGGCGAGAGGATGGACTTCATTACCCCAGGCTACATCAAATAGGGCTCAGTCTCTTTCTGCAAAACAATAGCATCTTACTGAGAGAGTAACACAGAGCATGCTTCGATAAGATGAAACGCGTGTCCTGAGCCGAGAGTGGCTTGTATCACTCGATAAGACTTAGACTAGGAGCAGCTCGTGGATTTTCCGTCCAGAATATTCGGGTGTGCGAGGTAACGAGCAGGCTGATAGATTAGCTGCTGCTCCTCCTCAGGACGATGAGCACGTTTATGATAAAACGTATGTGGTGACGGCTCTATGGGATCATATGGGCAGTACTTTTGAGCATATAGAGAATCTATACATTGAAAGCCGAAAGAAGACTTATTACACTGTTGGGTGAGAGGGGGGTGGTGTAAAATGTTTGGAAGATAAAGATATTCAACTTTAAAGGGCAAATAGAACCTACATTTTCATCAGGTTGCAGTTGGTACTATCAGCATGACGACGCTCCGTAGCAAAGTGGTCAAGCCGTTTGCCTCTCGCTCTGAAGGTCGTGGGTTCGTTTTATTGCCTCCCTGTTAAGTTGACGAGTGCAATTTACACGGAGATCTGTGGGGATCATCACATGAGCTACGGGGTTCGTGCTCTGTGCACTCGGCAGGCGGCTAGCCAGTCTGCGGACAGAGACCGAGCCACATGGGATAAAAATCGGTGCAATGAAGTCGATCATCTCGTCTTTAAATGTAACTTTAAGTTTCGTTGGCTAATGAAGAAGGGGACGTATGGGAGTGTTTCGAGGGCAGTGATGTCATTTCTCAGTTAATTAATTGATTAATAAATTAATTGAGAGCGTCGCACAAAGCACAAGCTCAATAGCCAGCCAGTCTGAAAATTTACCCATGACTTTCACTGCGAAGCTGCTTCCAGTGTAATAACTGGATGGGGCAAAAAGAGACCAGATTATTTATAACGTAAGAAGAATTCAACAAACGCAAGATGCTTTGTTCAGTACTGAAAGAGTTTCGCCAGAGCTGAACATAGAACTTACAAGCCATTTTACAGAACTTTTCTTTTGTTCTTGTTCTTGTGTTTCTTCTTCTTCTTCTTCTTCTTCTTCTTCTTCTTCTTCTTCTTCTTCTTCTTCTTCTTCTTCTTCTTCTTCTTCTTCTTCTTCTTCTTCTTCTTTTCTTCTTTCTTCTTCTTCTTCTTCTTCTTCTTCTTCTTCTTCTTCTTCTTCTTCTTCTTCTTCTTCTTCTTCTTCTTCTTCTTCTTGTTTATCTGATTCATCATCATCCTAATCATCTTCTTCCTCTTTGTTGGTTCTTGAGGGCGGTTGACTATATCAGTTATGGTTTATCGTTAGTCTGGGATACACCCGCCTTTAGGGCCAGCACATCCGATTTGAGCATACCTTTCATTCGTCGAGTTTCACGGCGTTACTGTGGCTTCTAGTTATCGCTAACATGACCCATATAACCACACGGTGACCATAGCAACAATCTCCTGTTTAAGCATGAAGTAGTAGTTGTTTTTTCACGGTTGAGCGCACTGGCAAACGCGTGACACATTGTCCTTTGAGGACATAACGAAATTCACAAAGTGGAAAGCGAAAGGGTTCAGAAGTTCAGGCAGGCCTTACCAAGCAAGTGTTGAATTGGGGACCTCTGGAAACTGTACCGTGACCTAGTTGACAACATGGTTTTCGCGTTTACACTAAAATGTTATCAGTTATCAGGACAAGTTATCGTTTGTTATTTAGGTAATATTGGAGGAGGTAAGTTAACAAGTGTTTCCACAGGTTATTCAACGACTAACTAGGCGGTTTTAAGATGTAATAAATATTATGTGCTTCAGAATGATCGCTAAATTCTATTCTGTACTGCTATGATGTAGGCGTCTGTGCCGGATTCGATCCCAGTTGCCCCTTGTGTTGGTTCCGACAGTGGTATCGAGAAGCCAACCGTCCAGAAAGCAATGACAAACTACTGGACGTAAATTTGCCTAGAAGACCTACAACAGCCAAAAAATGCTGGGTTGGTTCTGCAACGTCTCGTAAAGGATTCACAACCAACTTAACTGTTATAATGACGTGATATGTCCGGCTTCCTAATAAGAGGTTCGTGCGGTGTGCTTGTGTTTCAGTTATGAGTGTTCTAGCCAGGGCTGTCAATGGGATTTTTTTGAAAAACCCAGATTTCCCTGAGGACTCTGAAAAAACCCCCCAGATCTGGGGGGAAAAACCCATCATTGGCACCCCTGGTTCTAGCTGCACATCAGACTTGTACTTAGGTGCTCTGACTTCCATGGAAGAATAGGTACGTGAGCTTTTGCTATAGTATGTTATTACAAACGTCGTAACTGCCCACTGGGCACCGCCGATGTGCTTCACAATGTTACACTCCGAGGTCATGTATTACTGGTACGTACAGCCATTGTGCTATTAGATAAAAGTAGTCAGACAGGAAACCCCCAGAGGCCGTAAATATAATGGACAGATATATAAAAACTGATTGGCACTCATAGCAAGATGTAGGGAGATACGAGCACTCACTAGACAACATAAAATCCTAAAGCTGTTTAGTTACCACGCCAAAAACCGAACATGTGACGAAGGCACCATGCTGAAGAAACAAGTGTGCTAACTCACATAGTCACTCGACATCCCTTAAAAAATGTTGTTATTGTAAGCCAGGTACATCATACAGTTTCAGGCCACAATCATGCAATAGGGACATATTCATTTCAAAGCACTGAAATATTAAAGCAACCAGGATGTATATCTGATTTATTTTATTTAAAAACTCACACACACGGTCCCTTGCGCCAACCACTTTGATGGTTCGGGAGGGGATGTGGGAGATGTGAACCCCACGGCTCCCTAACCCTGTAGATCAGTGACCTTTTTTAAATTATAGTTTCTTCTTTTTTTATTTTGGGTCCCTACTCCTGGAAAAAGTCGGCTCTGTGGCTAAGTTAATGCAAAAGCTTCGTAATGCCGGGATGCCGGGTTCGTTCTTAACTGCAGGCCATGGGCCTTGCGTTGGTTTCGAAAGTGGTATCAAGACAGCCGACCGTCCAGTAAGCAATGGCAAACTACTGGACGTAAATTTGCCTAGAAAAACCACACAACAGTCAGGGGCTGTTGGGGTTGGTTCTGCAACGTCCTGTAAACTATACGCAACTAACCTACTCCTGGAATGCCTGGCAGCATCAGGGCAGGAATCTGTGCTTTTTCTGCGGTCCATGTTCTGCGATGTCGACCTCTGGATCTGTTACTGTTGTCACTGTATAACATTGCTCTTAGGTGCCCTGTTTGATGCCAGTCTTGTTACATGGCCAAACCATTTAATCTATTGTCTACCGATGAAGTTCAGTATTGGTTCTGTGGCGACTGTCTTCCTGATTTCCTCGTATATAAGTCGATCTGTTCTTCTTATACCTAGCGTAGTACGTAAACATTTCATTTCTGACGTAATGGTTTTTCCCTTCTGTCTTCTGAAGACACTGTCCATGTATTTGAAGTATTTCTTTATACATTTCGTATTTTTTCCAAAATGTATATATATATATATATATATATATATATATATATATATATATATATATATATATATATATATATATATATATATATACATAGCTATATCTATATTATTAAAAATGTTAATTTTCCGAGTCTGATAACTATAGACTCGGAAACTACTGAACCGATTGATTTCAAATTTCCAGACAACGTTGCCTTTGACTCAAAACATGTTTTTCCGTCATAAAATCGCACAATCCATGAACGACGTAGCTCTAGCAAAGGTCAAATCAATATTTGTTTTGTTGCCGCCCGGATTTGCTTTTAATTGATTCACCATTTTTGATTGCTGAGCAGGGCTTTCAATTGCATTATTATATAATTTCATTTCCGCTAACTACTTGACTCTTTGGTAGCGTAGTTGTAAATTATTCTGCCTCTCATGCGGGTGACCCGCGTTCGATTCCCCACTAGGTGATATAATTCTTTTTTGTTGTTGTTCTCTTAACTGGGCGGCTGGCACGTTGTGTTGTGGTTTATTGCTAGGCTGCGACATCTACGCCTTTTTCGGATTTGGGGTTTACAGTTAGCCTGCGATAGCGGATAAGTGATGTTCAAAGGTCATGTCACGGGTAATCTTTGTTCGCCCTCGAGAGGGCCGTTGGCACGTTATGCTGTGGTTTACAGCTAGGCTGCGATGTCTGACCTAAACTCTTCAGTCTTTATTAGTACAGTTGTAGGTATTCCACCCTTGATAATTGTTCTTTTATCCTTAAAAGGGTGGTTGGCACGTTGTGTTGTAGTTTACAGCTAGACTGCGAAATCTCCTATCATGCGGGTGACCCGCGTTCAATTCCCCGCTAGGTGACATAATTTTTAACTATTTCTATTTTAATAATTTCGCCAGGTGATGATTTTTCAATCTTTCGAAGAGGGAGATATGATTGGTGGAAGGTGTGTGTGTGTGTATGTGTGTGTGTGTGTGTGTGTGTGTGTGTGCGTGCGTGCGTGCGTGCGCGCGGGCGGGCGGGCGGGTGGGTGGATGGATGGATGGATGGATGGATGGATGGATGGATGGATGGATGGATGGATGGATGGATGGATGGATGGATGGATGGATGGATGGATGGATGGATGGATGGGTATGGGGTGGGTGGGGGGGGTGTGGGGGGTATGCCAGACACCATTAACTGAGAGAGCTTAAAACATTATTTTAAAGTTTTCATTTCTTAACTATTTCTATTTTAATAATTTCGCCATGGATGCTTTTTCAATACTTCGGAGAGAGAGAGAGAGAGATATGATTGGGGTGGGGGTAGACGGGGGGGGGGGGGGGGGGTATACCAGGCACAGTTGGCTGAGAGAGTTTAAAATATTATTTTAAAGTTCTATTTTCTTAACTATTTATTTTTTAATAATTTCGCCAGGTGATAATTTTTCAATCCTTCGGAGAGGAAGATATGTCTGGGTCGAGGGGAGGGGGGGGGGGGGGGGATATGACAGACACTGTTAGCTGAGAGCTATTTTCTTTCCTCTCCATTTCACCATTTTGGGCCACAGCAAACTGTGGCCGGGTACAGCTAGTATATATATATATATATATATATATATATATATATATATATATATATATATATATATATATATATATATATATATACTAGCTGTACCCGGCTGAGGAATTGAGATCCCTGTTTGTAATTCCCAGATACATGGCTCTATTCAGCTGTTGATGATTTAGCAGAATATAGAGGAACACTGCGCTCAAGGATGTGCAACCAATATGTATATATACATACAGCGTGACAACCAGGACTCCTCATTAATCTTGTGCCACTGACTGTCATCAGTCAAACTCAGCCGGTGGCGGCAAGACAAAAACGCCTGACGAGGGTTGTTCATCTTCTGCAGCCGTTGACTGACTGACTTTCTACCCCACTAGGACATCACACAAGCGATAAACACCCGATGGCACAAAGTGCCACCATGTGGATGAGGATCACCGTGGAGAGGTCCCAGAAACCGCTTTCAGCCTATTGGCCATATTTATGGCCTGGCTATATTGCGGCCCCTGGCAAGAGCCAGAGTTGGGCTTCAAATAACGAAAAATTTCATCCCAAAAAGGACGGAAAGTTAAGTTTATATCGTCTGCAGCCGTTGACTGACTGACTGACTCTCTACCCCACTAGGACATCACACAAGCGATAAACACCCGATAACACAAAGTGCCACCATGTTGATGAGGATCACCGTGGAGAGGTCCCAGAAACCGCGTTCAGCCAATTGGCCATATTTATGGCCTGGCTATATTGCGGCCCCTGACAAGAGCCAGAGTTGGGCTTCAAATAACGAAAAATTTCATCCCAAAAAGGACGGAAAGTTAAGTTTATATCGTCTGCAGCCGTTGACTGACTGACTGACTCTCTACCCCACTAGGACATCACACAAGCGATAAACACCCGATAACACAAAGTGCCACCATGTTGATGAGGATCGCAGTGGAGAGGTCCCAGAAACCGCGTTCAGATAATTGGCCATATTTATGGCCTACCTATATTGTGGCCCCTGGCAAAAGCTAGGGTGGGGTTTCAAATAACAAAAATGTTCGTCCTAAAAGGGACGAAACACCTATCGCTAGATGGGCTGATATATCCATCTGCAGCCGTTCGGCGCATTGACCTTTTGCCAACTCTCGAAGGCTGTGCCTATTTCAGGCAGGAATATCTCTTTCAGTTTTTACTTACTATTTAAAAGTATTTCAGGATCCTCCTGGTGCTACAGAGCCTGTGCACTGTGCTGAGCTTCTTTGACTCAGACTTGAGTTAGAAAAAAGAACGGAGCACTTATGAATTACTACCCGTGTGTCGTGATGTTGATCCGTTGTTCTAACTTTAAAATAATTGTTTCCCCTGCCCTATAATCTCCCTTTAGTGCACAAAATCTGCAGTGGCTCACAGCATATCGTACCTATTTCCCCCATCGCTCCCCCATACTGACATGTCAGTTTATAATTATTTTGCGTGAGGGAGCTGCGTGGTCTCGAGGCATGGTGTTCGTCTCGAGTACTAGAGGTTCCGGGTTCAGTCCCCGGTAAGGGCTAGGATTTTTTCACATGGACTTGGACTTCTAGATATTCCCCCTGTTCTCTGGGTAGTGAGATTGGACTCCCGTGTGCATTGTTGCGCACCTACAAAATCCCTTGGCAGTTGGAAATCGAAAAGAGTAACCTAACGGTGCTGCCCGGGCAAAAATTGATGTTAAAAATCTAATCAAAGTATTTCAGAATCCTCGCCGGTACTACAGAGCCTGTGAACTGTGCTGAGCTTCTTCGGACTCAGACGAGTTAGAAGAAGAACAGAGCACTTATAGGTTACTGACCTTGTGCCATGACGTTGATCCGTTGTTCAAACCTCAAACCTCAATTCTCCTGCGTGTTGTAGCCGCTGCCTAAAATGAGTACCTGATAAAGTCCCGGGAAGTAAAGACCGTCGGCGTGATATTGACCACATCACCCATCGAGTGCCGACTGGTTTATAAAGTATAGGCCAAACCCTATATGCCCAATAAGCCTGAAGGCTTTGGGAAGGATTCTTTACTTTATGTGTTTCTAGGTCTTACTTTCGGCGATGCAGGCGTAAAAATAAAATGCATATTTTAATCTTTAATCTAACTTCTTGAGTGGGATGTTTCTCTATCAGTTCGCCCATCTGCATCTACACGACTGCCTACGTAAGAGTTTGACACAACACCCTGAAGCGGGATATTACCAAAATAATTTGTACGTTTTGCCTGGCTTATTCTCATTATCTCTGTTTTTTCCTTAACTTCGAAGTTTCGTGTTTTTTTTTTCTTTATATTCGGTTCTCCTTATTAATTCACCGGTGCGCAACAATGTATCACTAAAAGTTTTTGTTTATATTCATGAAAAGAATTGAGGTGGCGGGGCTGGGTGGGGTAAGTTGTTGCTGCTATTATGCTATATCATGTTTTGTTTTCTTTCATTCTATTATTATTATTTCCCACCCCCCCCCCCACCTTCCATCTTTAGATGACATCATGACTAGTTCTTCATTGCAAAGAACAATTCTTTGCAAAGCCTGTGAACGGCAGTTTCAGTTGTGATTTTGAAGCTTTGCAGGCTGAGTGGTTAAGGTACTGGGTTCCCAGGCGGGAGTCTCAGCTTCGGTCCCGCGTAAGGGCTATAGCTTTTCTTTTTGTTTGCAATCCGAGGGCACCCACAACAATAGAAACCCTCTCCTGTACAGTTCAAGCTTGGCTGCGTTAATGAAGTAAGTAAAAGTAAAGATCCCTTTTCACGCCGTTAGGCGCATCGGGCACACGGGAAGAGCACCCATATTTTTACAGACCAATCGGCACTAGGTAGGTAATGTGGTCGGCTGCATTAGTCATGCGACCGTAAATTTTGAGGTTTACGATCTCTTCATGATATACCACCCAGTCTCATCATGTAGCAGGTCCTTTGCAGAACGTCGCTCTCATCAAGGTCTGCCTGAAAGAAACTTGGTCTCTCGCCAGCTCTCCCGCCTCGTGAACTTTCATACTCAAGGAGTCACTTACATCATGTGCCCATCTTCGTGTCGGTCGGGGCCTGCCTCTCCTTCCTGGTACCATGCCGTCTGCTATTACATGGTGCTTGATGTGACCAAAATATTTCAGCTTCTGAGACAAGATGCTGTTTATTAGCCGATCTTTCCTGATGTTCAGATCTTTTAAAATGTTAGTATTTCTCCTCTTCTTTGTCTAAGGTATTCTGAGAATCTTTCTATAGCATTTCAGCTCAAAAGCCCCTATTTCCTTTCTTAAGAACTGGGAGATAGTCCATGATTCACATCCGAATGTTGCTACAGGGAAGATGCATGCTCTCAAAATTATAATTTTAATTTTCTTGCTGGTCGTTAACCGTAGACGAATAATAATGTTTCTTCTTTGCATTACTATGGCCACCCACTTTTTGATTTCTGTCAGACAGTCTCCGTTGCTATTTATTATAGTCTAGATATTCAAAGTTTGTGACAAATTCAGTTTCTTCACCAGTTATTGTTCTTTTTGGATGACAGCCAGTTTTCTCTAATTTAAAAAAAAAATATTTACCCAATCTAGGTTAGTTGAGTATCCTTTACAGGACATTGCAGAACCAATCCCAATAGCCCTTGGCTGTTGTGTGGTTTTTCTAGGCAAATTTACGTGAATATGTTTGCCATTGCTTCCTGGACGGTCGGCTTTCTTGTTACCACTATCGAAACCAACATGGCCCGCAGCTGGGATCGAACCCGGCATTTCGGCATTACGAAGCGTTCGCATCGACTTAGCCACAGAGCCGACTTACCCAATCTAAAAGAGCTAAATACAGGCAGTCACAGGTTTTTAAATTTGTATTTTGGTTGAAGCGTTTTACCTGCTCCGTCTATTACTCCCACTCCCCCGCTCAACCTAAAAATGCTCACATTTTAATATTTAAATTCCCCTACCACTCGTAGCTTTCCGAGTGAAAATTCTGGAGATTTTCACCGGTCTTTTTTTGCCTTTTATCCCCCAATGGGGCACAGGTCCTCGACAATCTCATGCAAAGTCACCCTATCCTTTGCTATTGCACACTGCTTTGTTCCCGTGTTCTTCCTCTTTTTTGACTTCAATCTCCATGAGTTTTTGGTTGTGTGGGTTCAAGTGCAAAGACTTTCTAGTTTTATTGTTCTCATGCTTTCTCAACGTGTGTCTTTCCAGCGCTAGTGTCTTTTCGTCACCTCTAGGTCCACTGGACCAAGAGTTCTCTCCAAAAGCATAACGTTAGAGATTCTATCATAGCATTTAATACCGTCTATTTTGCACAGACACTAGTTAATGAATCTTTCTAGCTTATTAGTCATTTTTTTGTTTTAATAGTTTTTAAAAAATAGTTTTGTGCTTTATTTTATGTTGATGTAACTCTGATGAGTTACAGCGAAATATGCCTGGCAATAAATTTTTTGTATCCGCATTATTTAAATTATTAGTAATTATTTTTGTAGCTGTCCATGTTTCGCCCCCAAACAGAATACCGATTAACCATTAGAATTAAAAATCTGAAGTTTAGGGTTTTAATTTCTTTTAACCTCCACAAATTTCCTAGAACGATGAAAGCTCCTCTCGCTTTTGGGTACTACTGCCCAAATAGGTGTATGACTCTATATCTTCGAGTGGGATACCATTTTATCTATATTTTATAGACATGTCGGTTATCCCATTTTATCTGTATTTTATAGACCAATCAGCACTTGGTGGCTGGTATAGTCTACATCACGCCGGCGATTTGACTTCCTAAGACTGCACCTGGAACCCACCCAGGAACCCAGTCCATGATCCGCAGGCGAAACTCTAATCGCTACAACATGGCGACTCCCGCGAGAATCTGTAGCAGTTATTTATAAAAAAAGGGGGTGGGGGTTGGGGGGGGGGGGGTGGGGGCCTAATCCTCCTGTTTCACATACAGGCTTGGGACCGGCAAAGGCGGTGAAATATTCTTTATTAACGGTAAAATATCTGTGTTGACAGGTCGAATAATGAAAAGAGTAAGAGGTAATATCATGGAAAGTAAAGGCAGTTAGTTCACATGTACAGTGAAGATTGATTAGAAGTCAGTTCACATGTACAGTCTAGATTGTTCGGGAGTCAGTTCACATTAACAGTGAAGATTGTTTAGAGGTCATTTCATATGTACAGCGATGCATGGTAATTATTTTGACAGCGTATCCCGCAAACTATTCAGAATTATGTTCATGTAACTTACGGTAGGCTAATGCTAAAGATAACACCTAAGAAGGAAACGCCCATAAAATGTGTGCAATTTGATGTTTTGAAAAGTTCCGGCTACTAAGTTAACTGTAAGCTTGATGTATGTTGAATCGGTGTCTCCTTTTTTCATATACCGTAAATAAGGCAAAGTGAAAACTAGAAATTTGTTTGCATTAAAAAAATTATAATAATCTCCTACATGGATATGATTATTAACAGGTTACACGCCAAATTTTAAAAACGTACACAGAAAGGTTAATGAGTCTTCTTCTTCTTCTTCTTCTTCTTCTTCTTCTTCTTCTTCTTCACTTCCTCTTTTACCGCTGTGGGTGTCGAGGGAGATATAAGGTTCTGTTTCTAGCTCTTCTGGCTGCCTCGACCATAGGCACATCGTGCTGTTGTAGAGTTTCTCTGATGTTATCCTTCCATCTTGTTCTTGGTCTACCCCGTGCTCTACGTCCTTCTTCTCTTTCCATGTATGCTTTGTATGGTATGGTGTCACAAGGCATTCTCTCTAAGTGGGCAAACCATTTCACTTGCTGTCTTTGTATGTAATCCAGAATTGGTTCTGTACCGACTTGTTCTCTTATGATCTCATTCCTGATCTTATCTCTTATGGTCACTTCTACAGCCCTTCTCAGACAACTCATTTCCGTGGTTACTAATTTTCTTTTATGGTTTGTTGTGAGTGACCATGTCTGGCACTGGTAGCACAGAGTTGGAATAAATATGCATTGAATAAGATGTCTCTTTGTGCTGATTGGGATTGTCTTATGCTGTAAGAGGGGGGCTAGCTGTCCCAATACTTGGTTTGCTTTACTGCATCTAATGTCAATTTCTTTATCCAATTTCTCATCTTCGGTAAATGTAGTTCCCAGATATTTAAACTCAGATGCCTGTTTAATGCCTTTGTATTCTATTGCTATGTTTAGATCTGTCTTCTTTTTTCCTATTGACATTACTTCTGTCTTTTCAGTGTTGATTCTCATATTATTTGTTTTACATTCTTCATTCATGGATGTTAGATGTTGTTGCAATTTCATGGCTTATCTGCTATCAAGGCCTGGTCATCCGCAAAGAGTAATTCGTTGAGCTTACTAAGATCTTCATTCATGGGCTTGGCATTCTTGCATATACTGTCAATGTAGGTGATAAACAGCAGTGGTGATAAGACACACCCCTGTCTTACTCCAGATGTCACTGTGAAAGGATGAGATGTTCCCTGATTTATTCTAACTACACTTCTACAATCCCTGCATAAACTTTTGCACACTTCAATGAGGTGTTTGCTTACTCCATATCTTGCCATTATTTTCCATAATAATTGTCTGTCGACTCTGTCAAATGCCTTCTCCTGGTCTACGAATGCCACAAATAAGTTCTTATTGTATTCAATGTTCTTTTCTATTAACTGTTTAAGTGTGAAGATTGCATCTGTGCAGCTTCTATTTCTCCTAAATCCCATCTGTTCTTCTGCCAGCTGTGGTTCTGGTTAATGAGTTACATATTTTAAAATCTGTGAGTGGTCTCTTGAACAGACTATAGTGCGTGTATATTTTACGTTGAAGATATTTACAAGTAAAGTAAACGCATATTTGTTTTTCATTTTGTATTCATTTACTGACTACTAATCTCTTCACGCTTTGTTCTTTCGTAAACAATCCATTTTACAAGAAAGGCTACTTTCGTAAGTGCCCTCCTGGTTAACGCACATTACAAATATAATAACGGCGTCCGTGGCTTAGGCGTGGCGAACCTGTCTCGTATGTCTAACGTATCTTCTTCTTCGCGTTCACCAGCTGTACACTCTGGCGGAAAGTTTTGGCTGCTTGTCCACTACTGAACTGCAGTCCTGCTCCAGAACCTGAGTGTTGCGTGTGCATCAGTTTTACAGATCTCATTCTCTTAAATACAGACTGTTAGTTCCTTGCCTCTCCGGCAGATGCACTCCGACTTCAAAGGAAGCTCCCCAATTAGTCGACTCTTACGACATGCTTTTGGGGAGGCAGTGGGTCTATTTTTGTTTTCCCCACAATGGGGCCCCGGAACCCATACGGGGGTGTCCAACGTATCGTGATCGAAACCCACTGCTGGCAGAGTGGATTTTATCGTAATATGGGGCGTCGCATGTCGACCCAGCCTAAAATGAATACCAGAATGTATGTATTGGGAAGTAATGACGCCGGCATAATGCTGACCACATTACTCACCTAGTGCCGATTCGTTGGTAACAATATGGGTGCTCTTCCCATATGTCCGATGCGCTTAAAGGCATGAAAAAGGGATCTTTACTTTTACATATACAACACAAGTATGCTTCTACAAATGTTTTATTTACCTCCCGCAGATCCAAGCATGCTGAAAACTGATGGCTCAGGAGCATTTGAGGCCCCCGTCCCCCACGATCTCCTACCCGCCCTCCTGCCCCTAAAATATGTAAGGGGCTTAGAGGCCCCATTGTCATGTACAGAAGTCCTCTTTTTAAAAGCATTTTTTAATACATTTTGTATTATTTCAAATATATTATTATATGTATTTGATATTTAAATCATTATTATTATTGCTCACTTAAATGTCTTAGACACCTCAATCCCACTCCCATACTCCTGAATATGTGTGAGGCGTCCCACTTCCCGACCATCCCAATGTTTTCTGTGTGTCGGCGCCCCTGCGTTAACCAAATATAAAAACCTTAAGTAATTTCTTTTGTTTTCGTTCACAGGTAACTAAGATCTACAGGGAAGATGGTTCTTCATAAGCTCTCCACAAAATGCTCCAAGTCACGCATTCTAGTCTTGCTAGTCATCAGTGTTATTATTTTATTTTTAACATACGACGCCCGAGACAAGTCGGCACTGACAGTTGTCTCTACGGACGTCATAGAACCACGCCCTGGTCATTCGGCATTGCTGCACGCTTCAAAAGAAGCAACACCTTCAGATGTACACATATATGCAGACAAACAGGCTCCACAAAAACCTGCAGTCATACAGGTTCCAGAAAAACCAGTAGACAAACAGGCTCCACAGAAACCTACAGTCAGTCAGACTCCAGAAAGATTTGCAATGTTCGACAGGCAGATGGTGGTTAGATCTGCAAATCTGATGAAAGTCAAAGAAGTAGACTGCAAAGCCCTGTTCGCCGACTCGCGTATTGATATAGAAAAAGCCAAAACTATAACTCGGGACGTAGGGTTACCTGCTTTAAACGAAACGCACTACATTAATTTAACATCAAACTGTAAACAGTTTCAAACTGAAAGAGGATATATCATGTCTTCACTGACGAAGGAAGAAGAGGAATTTCCCCTGGCATTTTCCATGCTAGTTTTTAAAGAACCAGAGATGGTGGAAAGGCTACTAAGAGCCATATACAGACCCCAAAATTACTACTGTATCCATGTAGATCAGAAGGCCACGGAACATTTTTACAAAACAATGCAGGCATTAACAAAGTGTTTTCCTAATGTGATTATCGCTACCAGGCGTATTGATGTACAGTGGGGGTGGTTCACCGTGTTAGAGCCAGAGCTGTTGTGCATGGAGGAGTTGTGGAGGTTCCCAAGGTGGAAGTATTTCTTTACTTTGACAGGACAGGAGTTTCCGCTCAAGACCAACCATGAGCTGGTTAAAATACTCACAGCGTATGATGGGGCTAATGATTTGGAGGGCACTATTAAACGGTAGGTAGTTTAAATAATATTATGTCTGTATGTCTGCTTGCCTGTCTGTCTGTCCGTCCGTCCGTGCGTCTGTCATCCGTACGTCCGTCTGCCTGTCCGTCTGTCCGTCCGTCCTTATGGCAGTCCGTCCGTCTGTCTGTCTGTCTGTCTGTCTGTCTGTCTGTCTGTCTGTCTGTCTGTCTGTCTGTCTGTCTGTCTGTCTGTCTGTCTGTCTGTCTGTCTGTCTGTCTGTCTGTCTGTCTGTCTGTCTGTCTGTCTGTCTGTCTGCCTGCCTGCCTGCCTGCCTGCCTGCCTGCCTGCCTGCCTGCCTGCCTGCCTGCCTGCCTGCCTGTCTGCCTGCCTGCCTGTCTGCCTGCCTGCCTGCCTGCCTGTCTGTCTGTCTGTCTGTCTGTCTGTCTGTCTGTCTGTCTGTCTGTCTGTCTGTCTGTCTGTCTGTCTGTCTGTCTGTCTGTCTGTCTGTCTGTCTGTCTGTCTGTCTGTCTGTCTGTCTGTCTGTCTGTCTGTCTGTCTGTCTGTCTGTCTGTCTGTCTGTCTGTCTGTCTGTCTGTCTGTCTGTCTGTCTGTGTTTCTGTCTGTCTGTGTTTCTGTCTGTCTGTCTGTCTGTCTGTGTTTCTGTCTGTCTGTGTTTCTTTCTGTCTGTGTTTCTGTCTGTCTGTGTTTCTTTCTGTCTGTGTTTCTGTCTGTCTGTCTGTCTGTCTGTCTGTCTGTCTGTCTGTCTGTCTGTCTGTCTGTCTGTCTGTCTGTCTGTCTGTCTGTCTGTCTGTCTGTCTGTCTGTCTGTCTGTCTGTCTGTCTGTCTGTCTGTCTGTCTGTCTGTCTGTCTGTCTGTCTGTCTGTCTGTCTGTCTGTGTTTCTGTCTGTCTGACTGTCTGTCTGTCTGTTCCTCCGTCTTCTGCCTGTCTGTCTGACTGCCTGCCCATCTGTCTGTCCGCCTGTCTGCCCATCTGTCTGTCCGCCTGTCTGTCTGTCCCTCGGTCTGTCAATCTGTCGATCGATCTAATCAACTGTACCCTCTTTTTATAAGAGTCAATGATGTTGGTAATTTTGAAACATTTTAACGCTTTCAAACTCAAGCAGGTGTTGCTGACGTGCACGAATATACCACACGTGATAACAACGGTGTTGTATATTCCAGCACGTTAGCGCTTTTGGCGCTCCAAAACCTTGCATGACTGGCCCTAACACAAACACCTCTACAAAAATACTGTTACCTAGGTCACACGCATTTTCTTTCTCTGAATAAAAACGTTAATATAAGACAACGCAGAAACCTTTTTGAGCATACAGTACAACGGGACACCCCCGTAACCTTCAGCAAAGTTTATTAGCCTGAGCAAGTACTAATCAAAAGTCACATAGTGCGTAAATGGGCGGAACTAACACACATTGGGGAGATTTCCGTAAGGTTTACGTATTAATACAATACATATGACAATGATCCGCCGGCCACTTACTAGGTCCCTACGAGCCAGATGTGGCCAGTTCAAAGGCCCAAATGTACTGTGTATAGAGTAATCAATGACCCCCACACCCCTCATCTCTTGAGTGAATGGCAAGACCACATGCCCCTTCCCCCTTGTGTTTATGACAAGACCTCCCACCCCCATAACATACTGTGATTAATTAAAACGAGGACGGTAACAAGTTCTCCAACAAGCGAAACAGATGATGGAGTTAAGGTTTGTTCAGAATATATTCTTAAGCTATAAATGCCTATGTTATCATTTTAATTAGATTTTTAACTGTAAGTATACAAACTGCCTAATGAAACATAACACACACACACAAATTGTCCTTGGCTTTATGTTTTATAAATAGTTTTAAAAGACTTATTTTATTTTATTTATAATTAAACTAAAAAAAAAGATAAAAAAAATAAAAGTTATTGAACAAATTATTTCAGATAGAAATTAACTCAGTTTGAAAATTACTCGACGCCCCCCCCCCCCCCCCCCCCCCCCCCCGTTTGAAATCTTTTTGCAGCTTCCTAAGGGGGCTAGAGACCACTTGTTTAGAAGATGACAAAATAAAATTTAGGGAAGCAGGTTCACGTTTTCCTCGACTTACGACCAATACGCATACGACTTACGACCTATACGCATACGACTTACGACCTATACGCATACGACTTACGACCTTTACGCATACGACTTACGACCTATACGCATACGACTTACGACAATCCGCACTTACGACCACGAAAATAAATAACTAAAAATAGTAAATAAAGACAAAAACATCGGTGGGGTTAAAAAAAAAAAAACCTCAAGGAATTGATACAGTAGAGCACATTTTGTTTACTTTTGACATTGTGTACAATAATTATACGTATATTGATTACATTTTCTGCGTTTTATGTACAATTTTAAAACATATTTGAATGAAAGTATTGTCGAAAAATACACATGTGACCTACAACCAGTTCGACTTACGACCTGTTAGTCAGAAAGAACTCGGTTGTAACTCGAGCAGACCTTGTAATAATAACACAGAACAAAAGTGGATCGCCGATGGAGAAGAACAAGGAACAACCAACCATCCATCCATACGTATAAACTGATATGTTTTCTATGAAGAGAGGAGCAAGTGTCAGTGTCATTAGCGCTTTTGATTTTAATGCGAGATACCCATGTCGAATATGTGTAAAATGTTGGACGTTTTTTCACACTATCGAGAAAAAAACTGATATGTTTTGTTATGAAGAGAAGAGCGAGAAGCCGAGTAATTGGCGCATTTGTTTCTCATGCGAGATACCCATGTCGAATATTTGTAAAATGTTGAAGGTTTTTTTTTCCCCCCTGCCGAGAACAAAAATAAAATTATAACCTGCACAGATTATATAAACTGAGCCGTCCACAATTCCAGGCTCAGGATGTTGGTGTCCTGCATGCAGGGTCGGATTTAGACATCACGAGACACTAAGCCACAGGGAGCCACAAGGCCCCTACCTATCCAAATTAAGTTAGTTGCGTATCCTTTACAGGACGTTGCAGAACCAACCCCAACAGCCCCTGGCTGTTGTGTGACGTTTCTAGGCAAATTTACGTCTAGTAGTTTGTTATTGCCACTGGACGGTCGGCTTTCTTGATACCACTGTCAAAACCAACGCAAGGCGCATGGCCCGCAGCTGGGATCGAACTCGGCATCCCGGCATTACGAAGCGTTTGCATCGACTTAGCCACAGAGCTGACTCCTTTCTAAATTACGCCGGTTAATTTAGGAAAACTTTAAAAAAATATAATGAGGCAATAAAAAGTAGAAGTTGACGCATACAAAAAAAAAAGTTAAAAAAAAAAAGTAAAGGTCCCTTTTCCACACCTTTAGGCGTATAGGGCATATAGGGCATATAGGGCTAGACCTATATTTATATAGACCAATCGGCACAAGATGGGTGATGTGGTCATCATCACGCCGGCCGCCTTAACTTCCCGGGACTGCAGCCGGTACCCACGGCTGGGTCAACCTGGGAGTCAAGGTCAAGCGGATTATTTTTTAAACTTAAATGGGCTACAACAGGTTGGAATGATCAAAAGCCTTGGAAAATAACCCAAAATAATATTATTAAAACGGGAAAATGCTGGGATTTTTTTTTTCGTTTCGTTTTTTTAAAACATGCTGAAAGAAAATTAGGTGCTTTATTACTGTCCTACCCCAGACAGAGGAAATCCACAGGTCACGGGACAGTCTAATCTTTCAGGCGGTGGTAAATAGGCTGCATGCAGTTGTGGGACCTAGGCTGCACTGTCTCGTGGGACGTGGGTGCATTGTGGTTAGGGCCAGATCTAGACGTTTTAGGGTCGTTAAAAGCATCAGAAAATCGAGAAACCCAGTCTTACCACCCTCTAAAATGTTCGACTGTCATGTGACGTCATCTGGGTAGGATATTAAGAAAGCACCGAAAATTGCATTTGTGAAAAAAAGTGGGAAAATGTTTAGGCCCCACCAAAGTGTGAGGTGCTAAGCTGTAGTTTAGCTAGATTATACCTGAATCAAGTACTGCCTACAGATCTCTAGAAAGTGTAAATACCGGCAGTTTTACTACAGCGGTGTCCTAAAATACGGTGTGGTTATGCAGTAGATACAGTTACGTATTTTCACTTCTAATGTTATTTCAATTTTAACATATGCCAGAGAAAGTTGGAGCACTACTAAAGATACGGAACGAAAGTTAAATGCATTTGATTAAAAAAAAAAAAATGCTCGAGGAAATTTTTTTTCTTCATAAAATGGAATGAATTAAAGAGGGGTGAAGAAATAATAGAAATGTCTAGGTAGCCACTTGTAATAACAGTTATAAGACCAACAAGATGGCGCTATACTGGATACAACCTGCGAATAAACCAGCAGTGTATCGCTAAACAGGTACTAGAATGAAAAAAACAAACGGATTGAAGTGAAACTCTGTGTAGTATTGTTTCATTTGTATGTGCTGATTAGGGCTCAATAGTCGCAACTTTCACGTTCTGTTTGTATTTATTATATTGTGAAGCTTGCTTATATACTTTTCGTTCGGTTTTATATCTTTTTTTTGATAGAAAAATGAATAAACTTTGAAGGAAATCAAATTAGGAAACCGTAAAACAACAATATAGCTGGTGACATGAAAAAGACACTTAACAGTGGCACCAGAACGTGGAAAGGGAATGTTACCCTCTTAGTAAGAACTTCTTGGAATAAAGTAACATCAAGGTTAAAAAAAAAATGTAGAAAAATGTTGAAGCTGATGTCGAATCTTTGAAAGCGTAATTTGAAGATTATTTTCCAACAAATCAAGAGAAGGTATTTGATGACTTTCACTGGGGTATTAAATGTGCTTAGGGTCAATAAACTAAAAACCACCAAGCTTGAATTGGGCAGAATTCGAAGTCCTCATAGAATTGATTCACTGTGAACTAAAAATCGTGTCTAAAAACTAAAGTATACCAGAGTTTGGGCTGCACTTACCAGATGAACATAAAATCTTGTTCCGAGAAAACAAAATTAATTTGGCCGCCTTTGTTAAATACATTACCAACACAAAAACCCACAGAAACCGTTAAGATACAGAAAGCGCCATTTCTCTGCAAAAATCGTCAACTGAACCTGAAATAAGAAAAAAATGTACACATAAGTTCAACAGTATACATACCGCTGCCACTCTCACTACCAGTATAAAATCTATCGTAATGCAAATGGTCTGACATATTGGACTCAAGAGGAATAAGTGAGTAGAACAATATCATCTCTACTGGTGATAGTTGAGAATAAATTTACTATTATGGTAATCTGCAAAGTTTAACAATTTCATTGCATGGACATTGTGCAATAAACTGAACTGAATTTCTACCCCACCAGGACATCACACAAGCGATAAACACCCGATGACACTAAGTGCCACCATGTGGATGAGGATCGCCGTGGAGAGGTCCCAGAAACCGCGTTCAGACATTTGGCCATATATATGGCCTGCCTATATTGCGGCCCCTGGCAAAAGCCAGAGTAGGGCTTCAAATGACAAAAAATTTCGTCCTAAAAAGGACGAAATTGGATATACAACACACACTACATTGTGCAATCGTTTGCATATCTCTTTATTTTAAATTGCCCATTATCTACTTCCTGTTCATCAATTTTTATAGAATTATACATTGTTTACTCGATTGCCAGTTTATCTGAAAAGTGATCAAAGTAGAGGCGAGTGCTGTCCAAATCTCGTCATATTACCATAGAGCTTTGTTATGTTTGAGGCTTTAACAGATCAGACGGCGTTCCTGTTAGCAACATACAGTTGTCTTTGTTAGAGGAGATGCTCTGCATTTTCAAGAAGCAGGAGTATCTCTCTGTTTCCTACTAGGACAAACTTAACATATGTAAGGGAAATAATTCGTGTCTTCTCCTTTACGATTCTTCTTCTTCTTGGCTGTCGGTTTTGTAAGCTCAGGTCAGACTTTCACGTTCACTATTTCTATTAACTTGCATGTGTTTGGGGCTACGTTAGCGCAGTCGATAGGAGACTCGCTTTCAAATCCAGCTGCGACTCGCTGCAGCCTACGGCCGGTGTTCGAAACCGGACGGTTCCCGGGGTTCACCCAGCCTGTAGAAAATGGGTACCAGAGTTAACGCTCTGGGGAAAATGGAGGAACATCGCTGTAGCTACGGAGTTTCGTGCGGACAGCGACGCAGGCGGACAGGTTTTTATCAGCTGTCCGTACTGGTGGCAGAGCACTTATAGTTTATAACCGTGTGCAATGACGCTGGTTCACATCTCCCGACCTTACCATTACCTTTTACTTGCATGTTATTTGCAGTTCTTTCATGGTTCCCAATAGATTGTATTGAACTCTTTACTCTTGTGGCCAGGTTTCTCTTAGTAGGTATATCTTAGTATAGAGGACAGAGAGGCAGAAATGCAGCTGAACAGCGTAGAGAGGCTAGAAAGACCCGTTTAACGGGCCCCTTCACCGACACTGTTCCATGTCCTCTTTGTCCTACATCCATCCAGGCCCGTAGTGAGCTTATAAGTCACCCCCGGACTCAGCGACAATCAACTCTAACGTCATGACGGATACAAGAAAGAGTGTTCCTCATCACTGGCGATGGATAAACAACACAATCAGCAGGCCTGCAGAATGTACTTAAGCGTTTGGGTTCTGACATGTCTGCAGGGTCCCGTTCTCTCACACGGAAAGAGTAAAACTAAAGTTAGTCTCCCCGTTTACACAGTGTTACACACTAGCTCACTTCTGATTGGCAGACCTTGAGCCACGCGTCTTTTTTAAAAGTTTCGGGGAATTTCCGCAAAGCCGTTGATATCGCGTTCAGTCTATTTCAGCACGCCAGCGATTTTAACACTCCAAAAACATGGACAAACTGGGTCAAACACAACTCCCCTAGATAGTGCTGCAACCTATGTCACATGCATTCTCTTTCTCGGAAGAAACGAGTAGATGAAAGACACACCTGTAACCTGCAAGAAAGTAGACAAGCCCAACAAACTTGTCAATGAAACGTGACCTTCTTTGTTTGGGGAGACTAACGTAAAACTAACCCACGTAAACTTTAGGAATAATTCTTGTTTATTTTTTATTTTTATTTTACAGGGCAAATTTTGACAGATGGCGATCGCCAGCTCCGTTCGGTATCCGTCCAATCAAAGGATCTGTACATATAACTGTTAACAGGTAATGTGTGGTCATATATGTTACCAGAAATGGTAGTAACAGTGTAATAGTGGTGGTGGTTGTGGTGGACCTAGTAGTAGTAGTAGCAGTGATAGTAGTCGTGGTGGTGGTTGCAGTGGATCTGGTAGTATTAGTAGTGGTAATAGCAGTTGTAGTGGTGATAGTAGTCGTGGTAGTGGTTGCAGTGGATCTAGTAGTAGTAGTAGTGGTAATATTAGTGGTAGTGGTGATAGTAGTCGTGGTAGTGGTTGCAGTGGATCTAGTAGTAGTAGTAGTGGTAATAGTGGTGGTAGTGGTGATAGTAGTCGTGGTAGTGGTTGCAGTGGATCTAGTAGTAGTAGTTGTAGTGGTAATAGTAGTGGTAGTGGTGATAGTAGTCGTGGTGGTGGTTGCAGTGGATCTAGTAGTAGTAGTAGTGGTAATAGTAGTGGTAGTGGTGATAGTAGTCGTGGTGGTGGTTGCAGTGGATCTAGTAGTAGTAGTAGTGGTAATAGTAGTGGTAGTGGTGATAGTAGTCGTGGTGGTGGTTGCAGTGGATCTAGTAGTATTAGTGGTGGTAATAGCAGTGGTAGTGGTGATAGTAGTCGTGGTGGTAATAGTTGTAGTGGACACAGTAGCAGTAGTAGTAATGACAATAGTGGTGGTGTTGGTAATGGTTGTAATGGACCTAGATGGTGGTGGTGGGAAGGTTGTAATGGATCTAGTGGTGGTAGTGCTGATAGCAGGGGTTGCGTTGGTAGTGTTGTAATGGACCTAGATGGTGGTGGTGGGAAGGTTGTAGCGGATCTAGTAATAGTAATGCTGATAGCAGTGGTGGTATTGGTTATGGTTGTGATGGACCTAGATGGTGGTGGTGGGAAGGTTGTAGTGGATCTAGTGGTGGTAGTGCTGATAGCAGTGGTGGTGTTGGTTATGGTTGTAATGGACCCAGGTGGTGACGGTGGTGAGGTTGTAGTGGATCTAGTGGTAGTAATGCTGATAGTAGTAGTGTAATAGTAGTGGTAGTATAAGTAGTGTAGTAAAGGACCTTACCCCCACCCTTTCCCGTGTGTTGGACAAACAGTCGAAGTAAACGTTTCCTTATACGCTAGTGTGCCATCGGGCATATGAGGCCAGATTCATATTTGTATAGAGCTCTATGAGTGACGTGGTCAACATTTGCCGGCCGCCGTTACTTTCCTTGACATTACCTAGTACCCATTTGAGTTTGCGTCGTTCGGATTTGAACCCCCTACCTACATCTAGCCGCTACATCATTGCGACTGCTAGAAGTGGTAGTAGTGTAGTAGTAACAGTGTGGATTGTAGTAGTAGGAGTATCATTTTTATCATCACCACCACGACAACTACAACCATCATCACCATCATTATCATCATCACTATCTACAGCACACCCATCGTCATCGTCATCTATTTGTTAATTTAGTTTAGTCGATGGGTCAACAGCATGGCACACGAGTGTAAACCCATAATTTCGTTCTACTTCTAACTCGGTCCAGAGTCTGAAGATTCTGAGCGCAGTGCACCAACTTTGTTGCACCGCAAGGATCCTGAAAACCCTTTTGGGGCATATTTTAAACTCCAAATTTTACCCGGGCAGCGCCGTTAGGCTACTGGTCTCGATTTCCAACTGCCAAGGAATTTTTTTAGGTGGGAAAAAATACACACGGTTGTTCGGTATTATATCCAGAAACTAGGGGAAATTACTATAAGTAAACGTGAAAAATTCCTAGCCTTTATCTGGGTTTGAACCTGGGACCTCCAGCATTGGAGGCTGATGCCATATCTCAAGACCACTCAAAACACAATCACCTCTGTTATCATCACCATCACCATCACCTCTGTTATCATCACCATCACCATCAGCTCTGTTATCATCACCATCACCTCATTTATCATCACCATCACCATCACCTCTGTTATCATCACCATCACCTCATTTATCATCACCATCACCTCATTTATCATCACCATCACCTCATTTATCATCACCATCACCTCTTTTATCATCAAAATCACCATCACCTCTGTTATCATCACCATTACCATCACCTCTGTTATCATCACCATCACCATATCCTTTGTTATCATCACCGTCCCTAACATCGTCGTCACTGGCACTACAATTAGAATAATCAGCAACACCGACACCACCACTACCACTATCATCAACATCATTACCTGGCTTATCACTAGCAGGATCCTTATTTTCATCCTCAGCACCCTCACAAAGTCGTTATCATCACCACCACAACTACCACCACCACCATAGTCATCATCATTAACAGCATTACCATCGGTATTACTAGCATCATCATCATAATCATCATCATCATCATCATCATCACTACCACTTATAAACTCATCTTTACCGCAGCCATCACTCCAGTCACAATTACCATGAGTTTAGCAGCTATCAGATGCTCTTCCCCAGGGACTTCGTCAACTACATCCTCCACAACAACACGGCCAAGGTGCTGCTAGAGTGGGTCAAGCGGGACACCTCGTTCCCGGACGAGACCTTCTTCGCTACACTCAACCACAACCCCCAGCTCGGCATTAGGGGTACCTATAAAGGTGGGGGATACCTGTGATTTGTTGACTGGTTACATTGTTTCTTGCTACCTGTATGTATTTCTATCTGTCTACCTACCTACCTACCTACCTACCTACCTACCTACCTACCTACCTACCTACCTACCTACCTACCTACCTACCTACCTACCTACCTACCTACCTACCTACCTACCTACCTACCTACCTACCTACCTACCTACTTACCTACCTACCTACTCGTCTGTCTACATACCCACCCACTTGTCTACCTACCTACCTACCTACCTACCTACCTACCTACCTACCTACTTACCTACCTACCTACTCGTCTGTCTACATACCCACCCACTTGTCTACCTACCTACCTACCTACCTACCTACCTACCTACCTACCTACCTACCTACCTACCTACCTACCTACCTACCTACCTACCCACTCGTCTGTCTACCTACCAGTCTTAGTGTCTACTTAAATATCTTGTCTATCTATCCGCAAGCCTGTCAGTCTGCCCATCCATACACATAGAGTAAGCGCCAACAAGATGTTAAAATATAACAGCCCCACTCAACCTGGAACTTTAAAAGGCAAAGACACTCTTAAAGCGCTTCTTTAAAACGAACTGTAGAAAGAAGAATAACAAACACAGACCAGAGCACGACAGTAAAAACAGACATGGCAGAAATACCCGGATCAACATTTTCAGAGTCAGAACGGGACTTGCTAAACTCAGAGCACATCTACGTTGAATGGGTCTTGCTGACTTTGCTGCACGTGGATGTGGCTCACTAAAGCAAACCCCAGAACATGTCTAACTGGACTGCCCAAACAAACACGTCCCTACAAGCCCACAGTTCTGTTTATGAACCATTTTTAAATAGACGCATCGCGATTATTGATCGGTGAAAAAGAAGAAGAAGGAGAAGAAGAAGAAAAAGAAGAAGAAGAAGAAGAAGAAGGAGGAGGAGGAGTAAGAAGAAGGAGTACGAGGAGAAGAAGAAGAAGACAGAAGAAGAAGAAGAAGAAGAAGAAGAAGAAGAAGAAGAAGAAGGATGAGGAGTAAGAAGAAGAAGAAGAAGAAGAAGAAGAAGAAGAAGAAGAAGAAGAAAAAGAAGAAGAAGGAAAGGGAGGAGGAGAAGAAGAAAGGAAGACAGGAGACGAGAAGGAGAAGGGAGGGAGATGAGAAGGAGAAGTGAAGGAAGGAAGAAAGGAAGAAAGGAGGAAAGGAAGGAAGAAGAAGAAGAAAGGGGAAGGAAGGAAGGAAGAAAGAAAAAGAAAGGAAGGAAGAAGAAAGGAAGGAAGAGGGAAAAAAGCAAGAATTAAGCAAGTAAGAAAGAAGGATGCGAGAAAGAAGGATGCAAGAAGGAAGAGAGGAAGTAATAATAATAATAATAATAATAATAATAATAATAATAATAATAATAATAATAATAATAATAATAATAATAATAATAATAACGAGCTAACCATTACGCAAGCAACCAGCCAACCAAACAACCCACAAATGACCAAACCAACCAGCCCATATAACTAGCCATTCACCCATCCACTCAGCCAACCAATCGACTAAGTAAGCAACATAACGGTAAACCGTATATGTCACTTACGAGTCCCAATCTAATCTCTCTGTGTAATCTCTTTCTCATTACTTTCTCTGCAGGAGAACCGGAAACAGATGAGGAGAAGAAACCTTTTCTGACGAGGTTCAAGAACTGGGGTCATCTGCCGTGTGCCAGTGGCAACTACGTTCGTGCCATCTGCATTCTATCATTAGGTACATGTCACATTTCACATGTTTTCTAATATCTCCCCCCCCCCCCGCCTTTCCCCGCACTTTACTTTTTCTTCACTTACCTAGTCTGATTTTACTATAAATTACAGAAAAGTTCGAGAATACAACCGTGGACTCATAATCCACAGTAATCATCATTATCATCATTATCTCAAACAGTACCGCCACCATTATCATTATCGTCATCACCACCATAATCGTCATTAAAATCACCTGCATCATCATCACCACCACCACCACCACCATCTTGCCCTGTTGTTTATACGTCAGATATTCCGACATTCCGTTCAATTCTGGAGACTTTTGTGTTTCCATATCATGGATAGAATCTAGTTTAGCACCTTTGGCCTCTCTCTTCGACGTTCGTCTTGGAGTTTCTTTTTGACGTCCTTATTTTCGCCAATCCACGTGATGCCCAGATAAATGCCTGTTTGATAATTCTCTGGTGTCAGTCAATAAGCTCTGTATTTCTTCAGACATTGTCCTAGACTGATAATGTAGACGGTTCGATAACTTGTGTATATCTTAATTTTAGCTGTGTTATTTCCCCTACACCATCAATCCATGGCATCGTGTCTTTAGAATGCCCTTTATAAATATGGTCATCTGCTTTGTCTTGTTAATTAACTTTGGACTCATCCACTTCACATACTTCTCGTCCTTTTTAGGATGAAATTTTTCGTTCTTTGAAGCACTACTGTGGCTTTTGACAAGGGCCGCAACATAGCCTGGCCATAAATATGGCCTAAAGGCTGAACGCGGTTTCTGGGACCTCTCCACGGTGATCCTCACCCACATGGTGGCACATTGTGTCATCGGGTGTTAATCGCTTGTGTGATGTCCTGGTGGGGTAGAAATTCAGTCAGTCTTGTTAATGTCGATACCAGCTTTTGCCGTAATCATCTCTCTCTCTCTCTCTCTCTCTCTCTCTCTCTCTCTCTCTCTCTCTCTCTCTCTCTCTCTCTCTCTCTCTCTTTCTCTCTCCCCCCCCCACCCCCGCCTTCCATCAGTTATCCTGTATAATGTTTATCAATGGTCTTATAACCCCATGAAGGAAAAATGTCAACTGCACTTCTCTGTAGCAAAAATAAATAAGTAAAACTGTTTGCAAACACTGCTATTTTACTAACATCGTCATCCCCTTGTAG
Source organism: Candidula unifasciata (assembly GCA_905116865.2). Classification (NCBI taxonomy): domain Eukaryota; kingdom Metazoa; phylum Mollusca; class Gastropoda; order Stylommatophora; family Geomitridae; genus Candidula; species Candidula unifasciata. The sequence goes on along the minus strand of CAJHNH020001779.1, from coordinate 475,301 downwards.
GATGCATTTTTTCTTTATTCTGAAGGCCTACCCTGGCTCTTGCAAGGAGTCGCAATATAGCTTGACGACTGAACGCAGTTTCCGGGACCTCAAAACGGGTGATCCTCATCCGCATAGTGGCACTTTGTGTCATCAGGTGTTTATCGCTTGTGTGATATCCTGGGGAGGGGAGGGGGAATGAAATACTATTACAACTAACACGGCTAAGAGAAACTTAAGATGAGTGTTTTAGGAGGACTACCATCATATCACTCTGGACATCTTCACAACACTGAACACATTATTGTAGAAGAGGACATCTTTATAGCACTCTGGACATCAGTGTAGAAGAAGACATCTTTATAGCACTCTGGACATCATTGTGGAAGAGGACATCTTTATAGCACTCTGGACATCATTGTAGATGAAGACATCTTTATAGCACTCTGGACATCATTGTAGAAGAGGACATCCTTATAGCACTCTGGACATCATTGTAGAAGAGGACATCTTTATAGCACTCTGGACATCATTGTAGAAGAGGACATCTTTATAGCACTCTGGACATCATTGTAGAAGAGGACATCTTTATAGCACTCTGGACATCATTGTAGAAGAGGACATCTTTATAGCACTCTGGACATCATTGTAGAAGAGGACATCTTTATAGCACTCTGGACATCATTGTAGAAGAGGACATCTTTATAGCACTCTGGATATTTTCACAACACTAAGGACATCATTGTCGAAGAGGACATCTTTATAGCACTCTGAACATCATTGTCATAGAGGACATCTTTATAGCACTCTGGACATCATGAAAGCTCTCATGACATCACTATAGCATTCAGGATATCACAGTTATCAGGACATCTTTATAAATGATTTCACTCCGGACGTCACCATAGCGTTTATGACATCAGAGCATTGAGGAAATCATAACAGCTAAAATATTACATGACTCATGACTTGATAGCACATTTACACGCAAACGCCCACGCACACACACACACATACATACACACACTCAAACGCACGCACACACACACACGCAAACGCACACACACACACGCAAACGCCCACGCACACACATAGACACACGCAAACGCCTACGCACACACGCACACACACACACACACACACAGGGCCAGAAAAAGTTATATCTCAAGAAATTATCAGTTTGCCTTACAAACTGACAGGTTGAGAAAAAAGCACTCACCTAATCTGTGATCGTGCGAGATAACGAAACATAATCGCTTACTCTTATCGGCAGGGTACATGATGATGAAATGAATATCCTGCTTGGGCATGGAGGAGTTAAACTAATAATCTCTCGACAAAGAGAGTTTTAAAACAACTATTGGATAGAAGCTTTTAATGCCCAGCGCCACGTCAGGTCGTGAGAGCTTATAACGATAAAAAATAAGGGGCTGCTCGGATTGTTCGAAGTAATGGTGTTACTTTATGCCACGCTACTGCCAGAGCCACCTTGGATCACCCTGAAAAATTCTGGCCAGCTGGGGGTCTGGTAAAGTTGCGACAGACCTAGCAAGCCGGCAATGGAATTATTATCGTATGTTTTCAGCAGCTGTGCCGTCCCGCCCGACGATTTTATGCTCAGATCGACATTTCAGAGTTCAACTTGGCTCCCGGGTCAACCCAGTCTAAAATGGGTGCAAGGTAAAGTAGTGGGAAGTAAAGGCGACAGGAGTGCTGTTGACCACAGCCCCCCCACCCCCGCCCCCCATGAATGCCGACTGGTCATTACAAATACAAGTTTAGCCTCATATACCCGATGCACTACTAGCGTTATAAATAAACGGTCCTTTGGTTTAACTTATGGATTCTGGGTAGTTTCTGTACAGTAATTTGATTCAATTTATTGCTCTGTGCAGTTCAGTCAAAGTCCTTTTAGTTTAACTTATTGACTCTGTGCAGTTCATTTACAGTCCTTTGGTTTAACTTATTGACTGTGCAGTTTATTTACAGTCCTTTTAGTTTAACTTATTGACTCTGTGCAGTTCATTTACAGTCCTTTGGTTTAACTTATTGACTGTGCAGTTCAGTAACAGTTCTTTTAGTTTAACTTATTGACTCTGTGTAGTTCATTTACAGTCCTTTTAGTTTAACTTATTGACTCTGTGCAGTTCATTTACAGTCCTTTTAGTTTAACTTATTGACTCTGTGCAGTTCATTTACAGTCCTTTGGTTTAACTTATTGACTGTGCAGTTCAGTAACAGTTCTTTTAGTTTAACTTATTGACTCTGTGTAGTTCATTTACAGTCCTTTGGTTTAAGTAATTGACTCTGTGTAGTTCATTTACAGTCCTTTGGTTTAACTAATTGACTCTGTGTAGTTCATTTACGGTCCTTTGTTTTAACTTATTGACTGTGCAGGTCATTTACAGTCCTTTTGTTTAACTGATTGACTCTGTGTAGTTTAATTACAGTCCTTTGATTCAACGTATTGACTCTGTGTAGTTCATTTACATCTTTTTTCTTTCTTAACTGTTTCATTTTCAGGAGACTTGCCCCAACTTGGTCAAGCTAAACAGTATTTTGCCAACAAATTTTACCTGTCCGAGGACAGAGCTGTGATTGGATGCCTGGAGGAGAAGATCTTTAACGATACTAGAGATGAATATTTGGGTCTGAAAACTTTCGACGTCTCTTATTATGCCAGTTTAGATTTTGTAAAAAATAAAGTATAGCATTAATTCAATTACATTTTAAAAATTGAACCAGACGTTGCTTAAAAAATCTGCCTTACCCTGCTGTGCAGTTTGTAGCCACATTTAACTGAAATAGATAACGCATGCCTAAGAGTTATATATAAGGGAGGGAACATATCTGATAGTTAAAAGGGAGAAACAGATCAGAGTTATGTAGTTACTAAGTGTTTAAGACGTTCGTATTGCCCTCTGAATATCGTGGTTCATATTCTTGCTGCAATTGTCGGTTCACGACTGGAATTTTTTTCTGAGGTTTACAAAGACTGTTGCTGGAGCTTTGGAAATCGTTTTTTTGTTTTTGTTTTGTTTTGTTTACGACATTCTCTCCAGGAAACTGGCAGCTTTCCCTTGAGACCTAGTCATATGGAATAAACTCAGGGCATCGAGTTGTTACTCACATTTAAACTGTGTGTTTTCAACGCATTTTAATACCCTGTACCATCTTAATCATTCCATATGTAGTATACTTTGCTTAACCCATTTTATCTTATTCATTTGTTATATTATTCATCGTTTGAGAAGTGGATGTCCCTTCTAACACCATTTAGTTAATAAAAATATGAGCACCATAGGCCCGATGCGCGTCAGTCTTATAGTTCATGCCAAGTGATGTTTTTCATCACACATCTTTACAACCTTCTGTCTCGTGTAATGTCAGTCTTATAGTTCATGTTAAGTGATGTTTGTCATCACACATCTTTACAACCTTCTGTCTCGTGTAATGTCAATCTTATAGTTCCTGTCAAGTGATGTTTGTCATCACACATCTTTACAACCTTCTGTCTCGTGTACTGTCATCCCCTTGAGGGTTCTGGGCCAAATTGTGAGAATTTCGGAGGAAGTATAGACCAACTGCCTTTTAAACAAGCATGTCGTAAGAAACAACTGCCCGGGGCTTTCTTCGAAACTGGTAGGAACCAACATACGAGATGTACATAAGACACATATGTAAAACAAATGCGCACGCAAAACTCAGTTTCTGAGTCCAGAAGTAGCCGAACAACCACAATATTTCGCAGGAATTTACAGCTGGTAAGCCCGAAGAAAAAGAGGTGTACTGATAACAACACTGGACAATAAGATGTTGGCCCTGGCATGAAAAAAACCCCCATCTTTATTTATTTTGGGGCGCTGAATACCATCATGACACCAACATGACACCATCATGACACCATCATGACACTAACATATTTTTGTATCAGTCCTTGTTAGAAAAATCAGAGATGGTCATATGTATGCTACCCAGCCTGCATATAGTAAGAATGTTAGCATTTCAGAGCGCTATATTTTCATCTGCAGAATGCGTGAATTGCATCACCCAAACATATTGCCTATCGAGTAAAGTATTGTGTAAAAAACACGTGGAGTCATTAGTAAAAAAGCAAACTCCCGGAGTGTAAACAAGCAATTCCGTACCAGTGGCTTCAACCCAGCAATAGAGATGCCCGGAAAGGGTGTTAACCGTGCAGATAACTTTTGTTATATTTGCTGGAAAGTAAAATTTGCAAGCCAGAAATGGGTCATTACAGCAATATCGAAAAGGGCGTTGACAGTTTTTTTTTTAATTCGAATGCAAGATTCGTAGCCAGGCCAATGCCAGGGCTCCACACATTTGCCGCAGTACATGTTATTGTAGATGTTTTTCCATGCTACAATGCCTGTCTAACCGTTTAGCACATTCTCTCTTGGCCTAGCCCTTGTGTTTTTTTTTTCTTTCTCTTATGGAGATCTCTATCAATAATGAAAGTGATGCTTCATCAAAACCAATTAAGCATTTTACATTAAATTATTGTGTATTATTATTAACATTATATTATTATGTTATAGTATTGTATTCTATGGCTAGTACACACTTGGAGAATGGCAGAGTCTTAAAGGACATCCTATATAGTGAATAACAAATGCCTGAAAGTTTTCTTGGTCAGCCTCTAATACAGCGGTTCTCAACCTGTGGGTCGCGACACCTTTAGGGGTCAAACGACCCTTCTACATGGGTCGCCTAAGACGATCGGAATACACATATTCATTGAAGTCATAAAGTAGCAACGAAAAAACTTTGTTGTTGGGGGGTCGCCACAACACGAAGAACTGTATTAAAGGGTCACGGCATTATGATGGTTGAGAACCACTGCTCTTATACAATATAAAGATTTATGCAAGCAGGTAATGAAGGACACAGATATTACAGTTGATTCTTGGGGGGCAGGATGTCATAGACCTCTGTATGGAGAGGGGGAGGGGGCGGGGAATCTAGAAGGGAATATGGATAACGGAAAAATGATTTAAAAAAAAAAGGCAAAGGCTGAATCTCTAAAAATTACATTAAATACACGAGATGGCAACGATCGACAGATAGCAATGATGGTCCTGAGATCATGTGTTGTAACTGTGGAAGACATTTCTGAATACACGGGTAGATCTTGCTAATCACCATCGCCACCATCCTTGGCTGCGATTCCAAGAACTCCCTGTAGCACAATATATAACTATTGTCTGGTAAGACATACAGGTGCTAACAATGGATTATTTTACAAGATTAAAGGGTTACAAAAGTCTGTTTTTGTGCAGTGTCATTTCGTTGAATGATATCACTTTATCAGTGTTGCGATGATACATGCTGCAGGAAATCGCAGATTGTGGAAAGGCATGATTTCCCATGCCACTTGGCAACGCATCTGATAATGAATGTTGCGATATTATTTTTGTGTTTTGCTGATTTTCATCGTTAACACTGAAACTTCATCCCCTACCCTTTATTTTAAACATTAACTTCCGATATAGAAATGTTGCAAAAACTCTACTAAAGACTGTTAACTTCACTAACTTTAGATGGGCACAGGAGTTGAACACTTATACGTGTACTTCTACACGTTTGGGAATACTACGCAGCAAAGGCGATAGTAACTTTAGAAGTTGACATTTTACAGATTGTCAACCTGTAACTTTAACTTTTAAGGGTTTAGATGTTTGTAAATATACATTAAATTTAAAAAAAAAGGCCTACTCATTCCCTTGTAAATATTGATAATGTTAAATGTTTCCTTGTTGCAGATTTATCATTTGTAAATGTGTAAACTTTTTCAACAAAGATGTTACAGATTTTCATCTTATAAATTTGTAAGCAATAATTTGTTATTAAAAATGTTACAGGTTATCAAAATTTGCATTTTTGAACTGTTCCTTCAAACTTAACAATGTTTACGGATTCGCCGCCTACGAATTTGTATCAGCTAATATTGTTTTACATTAAAGTCTTCAGATTCAGACGTGTAACATTCGCTTGTGTAAATACTTTTTTTCCCGTTTGCTTGAAAAAGATGATCTGTATGTATCTGCAAAAGTTGTCTCTAGTATGAACTACACTGCCTGTTGTAATTCAGTCAGCGACCCGTCAAGTTTTGCTTATGTTACTTTTCGATGGATGTTAAGATGTTGAAGAACAATCAGACAGTTGCTGGTGCCATCGGAATTTTAACTTTTCGCCTGCTGCTGAAGATGGAAACGAAACGCTTATGGGGGTGTCCCGAGTGCTGTGACGTCGATTCTTAACTCAACATTCAACATTCAGCAAGATGTTACAGACTGATGACAAACTAAAGATATCTTCAGGTGCTCTGATATTCTCGCCAGTTGTTCTACAAGCGTAAAACAATTGATTACGCCTTTTCTGTTTTGAATAATCAAAGATGTTGTACCTTTAGTGAAATGCTTATGTCTGGCAGCTCCATGTTTCTACCAGCATCCACCACCTGGACTCGAATCCCCGCTATAATCACCTACGCTAAAAGTTCATCATCATCATCGTGTAGCAGGTCCTTTGCAGAACGTCGCTCTCATCACAGTCTGCCTGTAAGAAACTCGGTCTCTCGCCAGTTCTCCCACCTCATGCACTTTCACACTCAAGGAGTCACTTATATCCTGTGCCCATCTTCGTGTCGGTCGGCCTCTGCCCCTCCTTCCTAGTACCATGCCTTCTGCTATAATTTTTTCCCAATCCGTCGTAGCGCTTGATATGACCAAAATATTTCAGCTTTCGAGAAAGGATGCTGTTTATTAGCCAATCTTCCTTGATGTTCAGATCTTTTAAGATGTCAATATTTCTCATCTTTTTTGTCCAAGATATTCTGAGAATCTTTCTATAGCATTTGAGCTCAAAAGCCCCTATTCTCTTTTGTTAAGGACTGAGAGATAGTCCACTACTCACATCCGTATGTAGCCACAGGGAAGATGCATGCTCTCAAAATTCTAATTTTTATCTCCTTGCTGGTGTTTATCTATAGACTTTTAAGGCTGTTCAATCTTTGCATTGCTATGGCCATCCTTCTTTTAATTTCTGTCGAACAGTCTCAATTGATATTTATTATAGAGCCTAGATATTCAAAGTTTGTGACATTTTCAATTTCTTCTTCATTTATTGTTGGTTTTGGGTGACAGCCAAGTTAATCTGTGGACATTATATTCGTTTTCTTTAAATTCAAGAACAGATTTTGATCTTCACTGTGCTTTTTGGACAGACAATATTAAATTGTATATTCCCCTTACGCTTTTCGAAAGGAGGACTGTCATCTGCGTAGCGGAATTCCGGAATAGGGTTGCCACCACTTTTGAGCGGATCATAACTGTCACAAGTCTGGTCATTTTTGACATTTTTCGTTATATTTTCTGCGTATATATTGAATAGGTATGTAGACAGAATGCACCCCTGCCCAAATCCCTTTTGCACCTCGAACCAGTCATGTTTCACAAGCCGCTCTGGTGGCTGCTTGTTGTTCATGATAAAGATTTTCAATTAAATGCACTAAATGCGCTGGAAATCCCATACTTTTCATAATAGTCCACAGTTTGTGGTGTTAGACACAATCAAATGCTTTGCTATAAACAATAAAACAAGCATGAAGATCTACGTTGTATTCTCTGCATTTTTCAAAAAATTATTCTTATATTAAAGATGTGATCCCTAGTTCCTCTACCCTGTCTGAAACCTGCTTGTGTCTCATCTAGCTCATATTGTAATTTCCTTTCAATCCTTTTCATGATAATTCGTAAGAGGATTTTACTAGCATGACTTATTAATGCGATGGTACGGTAGTTGGAGTATAGTTTTAGATTTCCTTTCTTTGGGAGATGGATATAGACTGTTCTTTTCCACGCTTTAGGCCAAATGCCACTGTTCCAGATCTTCGAGGACAGTGCATGGTAGATTCGGACGCTGGCCTCTCCTCCTGCTTGAATTAGTTCTGCTGGTATTTCGTCGCAACCTGGTGACTTTCCTTTCTTCAGGCCGTGTATTGCTGATCGTACCTCATCCAGTAAAGGCTCTGGTTCTTTTTCATTACTTTTACAAGTCGTTTTTGAATTACTTGTCACATCCTCATACATTTCTCTACAGTATTCTTTCCATCTTTCTAATATGTCTTTGGTTTCCGTTAATGCTAAAAGTTACAGAAGTATAAACAAATCTGAAAATACCCACTGGCACTAAAACGCACAACAAGTGAAAGCAGAGCAGGGCGAAATATTAGGACAAACGTACACATCGTGTTTTAGTGGTTACATTCTGGGATCTGATGCGGAACAGGGAAACTGACAGGCAAGGAGGAGCACAACGACTTACTTACTCAACTACTCATGGGGTATGTCCAGCTGAATCGTATATAACCGTTGTATTTATTAATGAAACTTTATGTAACAATAAAAAAAAAAAAATCCGAATTAACCAAAGCCAAATATTGTGAGCTGACTGCAGCTACGAACTGACATCACAGCACTTCGGGAACTTCCATAAGCCTTCGGTCTTAATATTTTTTTTTTTTTAAGATCCCTTTTCACGCCTTTCGGCGCATCGGGCATATGGGCAGAGCGTCCCATATTTTTACAGACCATCAGCACTCTGTGGGTAATGTGGTCAGCATTACGCCGGCTGTCTTTACTTTCCCTGGACAGCCCATCCCGGTACCCATTTTAGGCTGGGTCGACCTGCGACGTCCCATACCACGACACAAATCCACGTAGCCTGCAGTGGGTTTCGACGGACGCGTCCTAATATTAGCAATTTTAATATTAGCAAACAGTGCTGTGTCCCAGTTTCGACTGTACCAGCAGCAATCTCATTGTATATGACCCTTGCCTTTCTTCCGAGTGTTGAGTGTCGATTAAATCCTATGGTCAATCCCCGATGCACAGATAGTGAATGTTGAATATTCAATGCTGAATTAAAAATCGACATCACAGCCCTCTTGACACTCCCATAGACGCTCCCTCCATTTCTGATGGTACCAGTAACTGTCTGATTGTATATCCGTCTCCCCTTTCCTTTGAGTGTTGAGCGTCGGCCAGATCCCCCGGTAACTCCCCCTATGCCATTATCCTCAGTGCGTAATGATCTGTTTGTGCCTTCGCACTTTTCTCTCGCTCCCGAAGTGCCCCCACAATATCTTGCTTTTTCTGTTTGCAGAAAATCCACATTATTTACCTTCTCCCAAAGGACCCCGTGAGTCGCCGTGGCGTAGTGGCTAGACGCTCGCCTGCGGACCGGAAAGTTGTGGGTTCGCTCTCTGGCGGAGCCGGACTCCTTTTAAAAATGACCTCCGCTCTCAGGTTGACCAAGCCTTGAATGGGTACTAGATGCAGTCCTGGAAAGTAAAGGCGGTCGGCGGGATTCTGACCACATCACCCATTTTGTGCCGTTGGTCTGTAAAATAAGGTCTAGTCCTATATACCCAATACGTCTGAAAGGCGTATGAAAGGGTACTTTACTTTTTTTTTAAAAGGGTCCTGACCACATGTAGCTCATCATATATCAGTACACCACCAAGCGGCGCTTAACCAGCCAGATTGTCGGCCTGTTCATTTATCAACACACCTACATGGCATGGGGAAAAAAAATCCAGAAAAGGTTAACTGTCAGGGACCTCTGAAGTGATTGATGCCTTGTACTGCTATAGAAACTAAGACTTGAAATAGAAATTACAGGCCACACTAGACAACATAACGAAAGACGTCAGATCACCGGAATTCGAACCTGCCGCTGCTAAAGGAAGAAAGCGCCTTGCATTAAGAACGCATGCATTCCCATAGACGCTCCGTTCCATTATTCAGCAGCAAGCGCAAAGTTCCAAATCTGATGGCACTAGTAGCATATACTAGTTATTTGAAAGACATTTAGAAAAAAAAGTAGTTACCCAACGGTTGACAAGCAATGACCAATAGTATTACATCAGCTTACATATGTGTTACATAGCCGTAGCTTCAGAAAGACAATAGATCTGACTTAATTTCATGTGTTTGTGTGTACGCTCGATCGCGTGTGAACTAGCTTAGGACTAGTCATCCGTATAATTCTGTTGCTGCAAAATTCAGGCAATTTTATGTCTATAAAGACTTTGGCATGAGTAACTTAGCGAGTATATGCCCCAGCGGAGAAATTAAAGGTAAAGGATCGAGAAACCCCTTAGCTGATAAGACAGGGACGTATACACAAGCATACACACAAATATACAGACATAAATACACACACATACACACAAATATATACACACACACATACACACATATATTTAGACATATACACACACACGAATACACACAATAATGTGCATTACCCCCCCCCCTCCCTCTCCCTTGTGAATCGTTGGATGTTTACATTTTCCCCAAAATTCCTATAAAATAACTAGCCAAGTGCCCGACTAAAAAAGCAACCATTCAACCAAGCAAACAGTCAGCCAAGCAACCAGTCAACCAAGCACCAAGTCAACCAAGCAGCCACTCAACCAAGCAATCAATCAACAAAGCAACCAGCCAAACAAGCAGCCAATCACCCAGTAACCAAGTAAATAGTGAACCAAATAATTAGTCAACCAAGCAATCAATCAACCAAGCAACCAGTCAACAAAGCGAATAGTGAACCAGCTAATCAGTCAACCAAGCAATAAGTCACCCAATGATCCAAACAACAACCCAACAACCCACGCACCCATCAACTAACCACTCAGCCAATGAAAAGTTACTGTGGCTTGGAAGGCAATGAAATAGCGGACAGATTGGCCAGAAACGACTGTAACAGTGCCCTTTTTAGGGTGAAATTATTCGTTGTTTCAAGCCCTACTCTGGCTCTTGCCAGGGGCCGCAATATAGCCCGGCCATAAATATGGCCTAATGGCTGAACGCGGTTTCTGGGACCTCTACACGGTGATCCTCATCCACATGGTGACACTTGTGTCATCGGGTGTTTATCGCTTGTGTGATGTCCTGGTGGCGTAGAAAGTCAGTCAGCCAGAAACGATAGTAACACGGTACAATCAACAAGTGACTAAACCATTGAGAGACTAAGACATCAATACAAATTAGTATCCAAGACAGGTGGCTAGATAAACACACTCACACAAGTCTCACCTGAAGACTCTTCGTCGCTTTTATTCCAATTAAGGTCAGGGCCCAACAAACTTCGTCTGTTTACAATTTTCGTTGTAGTAACACGGAGGCGTGTCCCTGTAGCGTGGCACCAGAAAATGCTGAGCATGTTCTCCAACACTGCGAACTCTTTACTGCCAGCATTGGTGCAATCTGGCAGGTTCCAGCCACAGTAAAGACCAAACTGTATGGTACACGAGGGGATGTGAACTGCGCGGTAGCTTTCATAAAGGCTACCGGCCTACCAGTCTGTAATATTTCATTCATTGTTCACCATTGCCATGTATTTCATTTTCATCCCCAGTTGGCTGTCAAGAATCCCCGCGTGGACACCACCTCGAAAAATACATGTTAGCTTCGTGGCATTTTGCGTCGTGATCGCCTCCGCCAGCATCGTGGTAATAATCCGAATGCAACTACTAGTTTCATCTAATGCCAATTATGACACGGACGACGAGGCCTCTTCTTTGATTCCTTGTCTCAACCTCACGACAGTATACAAACGTGTCGTTCGTAAATATCGAAAAGCGGTCAAAACATTGTCTCCTAGTATGTATATGTTTTCTAATCAAACGTCGTCTAAGCCAAAAATGAAAACCGCCGAACGTTTGGCAATTTCATCGTCAGTTATGAAAACGAAAAACATTAACTGTATGGAGGTCATCACCAGTTCTCACGACAATCTCCGGGAGGTTCAGAATAGAACGCATACAGAGGTCCCAATTTGCGACTCACTGTACCCATCGCTAACTGCTGACTGTTCGTTGTTTAAAAAATACCGGGGATATATTACGACATCATTGACGGAAGAGGAAGAAAGCTTTCCATTGGCGTACTCCATGATTGTCTACAAAGACGCCGAAATGGTGGAAAGGTTGCTTCGAGCAATTTACCGACCCCAGAACTACTACTGTATTCATGTTGACGGCAAGTCAAGCGTCGCATTTTACAGAGCAATTGCCGACATTGCCAACTGTTTCACAAATGTGATGTTGACCAGCAGAAGAATTGAGGTCACATGGGGAACTTTCTCAGTGCTGGAGCCGGAACTTCTCTGCATGGAGGAACTCTGGAGGTTCCCTCGCTGGAGGTACTTCCTGACCTTGACGGGACAGGAGTTTCCGCTGAAGACGAACTATGAACTTGTGAAGATCCTCAAGGCCTTTAAGGGAGCTAATGATATTCTGACAACAGTCACATAGTACGTAAGTTCACTGACCAAATGTCACTCTTCGTGTTGATATATTCTTTCGTTAATGCGTTCTCTTGTTATACTCGACTGGGAGTATAATCAGGAACCGACATCATAGCACTATGTCCCCATAAGTTGCATCCAGCATCCGATGGTAGCAACAACAGACTGAATGTATGTCCCTCTTGCATTTACCATAAGTGTTGAGTGTTTCAGGCCCCCTGGTTAATTTCCTCTGCACATTCTCTTCAGACCGTGATGATTGAGGTTCCCTTGCAGTGTTAACTCGTTGCTAAAGGGCTTTGACAACATCTCGCGTGTTATTTTCATGTATACATTTACTACTAAGTAGTGCAGAACCAGCTTTTATGTCTACCTATAATTTACACTTTTTTGGGGCCAAAAAAATTAAAACCAGTGTTCTTCACAGCAGCTGCTTTTCAGTTGATTGATAAGCGAATCCTTTTTCTGTCTAGATTCCTAGTGGACAAGTTTAATAACTCCGCTAACCGCAAAATGCTACGAAATATCGCAGCTCCAATATTAAACCGGCGGTTCAATCCATAATTATTTTCTTTCAGACAAAAGGAAATGGTCGTGAACTTGCGCTTGCCCTGGTGAAACAGTCACTTTCATTTTCAAATGTAATCGATTTTATTTTTAAGTTAGAGGGATTCATTTATTTGCTTCATTTTAGTTAATTTTCACTGTAATATACACCTTATGAGATACATCGTAGTATGAGAGGCATTAAATTGTGCACACTTTTGTTTTGTGTCTTCTTTGCTCAGGTTGAAAGACACTTCTTCTTCTTCTTCGCGTTCACCAGCTGTAAACTCTGACGGGAAGTTCTGGTTGTTCGTCTACTTCTGGACTGCAGTCCTGTTCCAGAACTTGGGTGTTGCGTTTGCATCCGTTTGACATATTTGACTAATTTGTATGCAGACTGTTGGTTCTTTGCCCCTCAGGCAGATGAACTCCAACTTTGAAGGAATCACCTCATTAGTCGACTGTTACGACATGCTTTTGGGTAGGCAGCAGGTCTGTTCTTGTTTTTCCTATAACAGGGCCCATGAATAAAAGACACAGTTTCCTCTTATTCTGCCGCCTTTTCTTTCTCTGACCTATACCCACCCCCCCCCTCCCCCAATTACATGGTAAGTCATCAAGCATCCCACGCCAAGTCGTCCTATCCTCTGCATCGCAGCCAGTTCACTCATTTTCCTCCTAAGTTTTTTAAAACTTATTCTATTATTGTGTTCTTGTCCCCCCCCCCCCCTTGTGGTCTTTGACTCTGTGGGATCCAGTGCATGAACATTCAAGTTATATTTTATATGGTTTTCTCTGTGTGTCCTGTCAGCGTCAGTGTTAACTCCCCTCGCCTCTTGATCGGCTTACTTAGTTTTATTTCACGTATCTCAGAGCAGTCACTTTAGTGATGTTTCTATCTTTGTTCTGAGTTCTTGTTTTATTTATTGTTTGTGCTTGTTGTTGTTGCTTAATGAGACACGTTATCGCCGTCATTAAGAAGGAGACAGACAGACAGACAGACAGACAGACAGACAGACAGACAGACAGACAGACAGACAGACAGACAGACAGACAGACAGACAGACAGACAGATTAGATAGATTAGAGAGAGAGAGAGAGAGAGAGAGAGAGAGAGAGAGAGAGAGAGAGAGAGAGAGAGAAAGAAAGAGGGAGGGGTAATAGAGAAAGAAGAAGGCGGTAAATATGAGAGGGGCATAAAAACAGACGAAAAGAAGAGAGAGAGGTTCAAATCCAGAAAAGACACAAATTTGCTCTCTACAGCGCCACGAAGTCGCGGTGGAAGAACACTGTACCCCCACTCGGAATCGTCCCAGTGAAAGGCTCGGTACATATTACAGTCAACAGGTCAGTCGGTCAATATGAACACACAGGGATAGGCGATTTTGTCCAGCAGGCTCTTTCATCACTGTTATTGTTACCTTGTGTGTGGTCATCATCGGTATTGTCGTTTTGATTGTTGTAGCTGATGTCATCATCTTTATCATCATCATAATCATCCTTATAGTCTTTTTTTTTTTAACTCTTCAGTTCCATTCCCTCAATCTTATTGTCCTCCTCTTCCTCCTACACTCCTTTAAAAAAAAGGGGAGGGGGGGGGAGGATGGGGTCAGGGTGTGGGGCACGTTTTCGTCAGAATACCTTAGACTATAGAGCTGAGCTTACTGTACGAAGTCAGTCTCGCAGAAATTCAATTTCTAAACAGTTATTTTAAAATTCTAGAAGGCGAAGTCTAGATAGTACACCCCAGTCAATGACAACCACACTGTTAAACTACATTGCCACGCGGCGTTTGAAAATCACCAAGAGTTTTTGTAGACAAGCTGGACGCGCTGAGTATAGAACACGGAGGCCACAAGTCGCTAATGAAAATATTCTTAAACTAGTTTACGAATCATGCCGTCTTCATACTTTACCTGCTAGGTGCTAAAGCGAGAGTCGGCGCTCTCTTGAAATCTATTTTAGCACTTCATGCAGTGTTTGGAACAGGCGCCAACCCAGCACTCGGCGAGCAGTACGAAGTAGACATAGATAATTTGTACGTCTGCTGTGACCTCGTGGCCTCGAGACCAGTCGGGGATGTCATGGTTCCATTGTCAGGTACCGTCCCAATGACAGACAGAGTATCGGCATCCGTGTTTGGCGTTTGTGACAAACCTCATTACGTGCTGCTGGGTGGCTTTTCTGTCGACACCGTGGAACATCAGGGTGGACGGGTGGGATCAAGCCACTAGCACCGCCTACCAGTTCCACGGCTGTACGTTTTATGGCCACACAGGCTGCCCCTTAACCAAGTAAAACTGTTAACCCTGTGAATGGAAAACATCTCACGTTGATTTATTTGAAAAGACCTGAGAGATCCAAGATTACTTTGTAAATGAGGCGGGTGTTCCAGGTGTAGAAATGTGAGAGTGCGACTGGCAAAAAAGTTCGAAAGACTGATCCCATCCAAACTTTTCTGGAGGGTAGGTTCTCCTGCGTTAGACCTGACTGGGATGCGTGTCCCATAGATAAATAATTTATAGAAAACGTCCGTGAAGAGATGTCTTTGGTTTCGTCAGTTGTAACATTGAGGTCCTCAAACACTTAGATGCCAAGTTTTCCGAAACGACGCTAAAAAAAATTAAAGCTAACTAGAAACGATATGAAGGCGTACACAGTTGAAAACAAATTAAATACGTGGGCGCGTAGAACATTGATATAAAATTACAAAGGGGTGAAGTTTTTGTTAATGACCCGTTGTTAAATTGGTATCAACGAAATGGGTTAGTGGTAACCAAAATTTACCAAATAATTGAGCACCACCTAGTGAAGTGCTTCGAGACATTTGGGAATACAGTCCCAAAGTCCTGACGCGAAGGAGATAGTGACCCGTCCAAGGCGCTCACCAGGGAGGCCGACATTTTTGGGGAACGCCGAGAATGGTAAAACTTGAACCAACAAGTCAAAACATAGCGACATTTCCTACTGTCTTGGGTCTAGTACCTCGACAAAAGTCAATAATCCCCTTTTTCTAAAAATATCCAACCTGAGCGACGTCCTTTATGAAGTAGAACTGCTGAAGAAGAAGCCAGTTTGGGATCTCCCGGTGCAGAAAGGGTTCTTTGGATATCAGGACGCCAAATTAAACATGTTACAGTTTCGTTACGACTTTTTAGATAAATTTGTAGATAGGGCCGACTTTCAACTTAATAAGATGGATACAGACTCTCTCTTTTTAGCTCTCAGCAGCGACGACCTTTCCGACGTTGTCAGGCCCCACCTCAGTCCTGAGTTCTATAGTATCTATTACAGGGCTTTTCAACTAAGGTGACTCATGGGTCAAAATGTTCAAAAATGGATATCGTCACGGGCCAGAAGAACCAGCCCCAGCATAGAAAGACCATAAATGCAATACGACTAGCAGTGATCCGCGGGCCACTTGCTAGGCCTTGGCGGGCCAGATTTGGCCCGCGGACCGCCAGTTGAATAGCCCTGATCTACGACCAGTGGTTTCTCTCTGAAGTCTGTTCCGATCAAAAGTCTCTATTTTTTTCCGTTGAGGGTAACACTGAATTAGACCGTCAACCTGAAGAGCTAATAAACTGTGGGAGAAAAGAACACCAGAACTTTTTGAATTGGAATACGAGGGAAAATGGATGGTGTCACAAAACTTGTCATCGTTTCGGTGAATACCCAAAGACGAACATCAAAGGACTTTCCAAAAACCGCAACGCTTTAGATAAAGACATACTTTGAAAAATACTGGATACACAGTGGGAACAGGAAGGGACAAATGTAGGGTTTAAATTACATGACTCATTAATTTAAACCAACAAACAACACATTTAATCTTTACAATATTTATACATGAAAAGAAGTCCACGATAATACTGTTTCTACATCGCACCTTATCGTCTAAATTAGTGTATATACTACTTTATTGTAACTATTAGAATCAGTGTTGCTATTGTGAACTATATAAATATGACCTATGCTATTTTAAATTTTTTTTTAAATAACAAAAAACACGTTAAAATCATATGTCCAAATTTTCCCCCTTATTTTAAAAATATAGCCATTGCAGGCAATAAGCTTTGCAGGCAGGCAACAGGTTCCAGTAAGGGCAGCAGGTTAGGGCAGCAGGGCAGCAGGCTAAGGCAGCAGGCTACAGGCTAGGGCAGCAGGACAAAAGGCAAGGACAGCAGTGTGTTTGGCTAGGGTGCTAGCAGCAATATGCCTAATTTGCGCCTCTCCTACTACTTACAAGCATTGGCAATGCGATCTTTCAGAAAATTCTTCGCATATCAGGAGATTATTTTATAAGTGACCAGGTTTGCCATAAAATTACCCAGTTCAGTGGCAACAATGATCCTTTTTTAACTCATAGGAAAGGCTGAAAAACGTATGGTACGGACATAAAATAAGATCTAACGGCCTCTAAAAACAGTACGATAGGGGTCGGTAGAGGGAAAGAAAAGAGGCAGACCAAGAAAGACTGGATACAGAGCCTAACCGACCGGCAAGCCTTATGCATGTAATTAGAAATCTATGGCGTCTGCCTGTCAAAGGTGGAGGCAGCTGATCAAACAGTCAACAGCAGCTGGTTACCCACCGCCACCGTGTGTTATGCGTTGATGATGATGATAATCCTCCTTATTGTCTTTTATCCCTTCCACCTTTTTAAATTCCTCCGTTTTCGTCATCAACTTCCTTTCCAGAGACTTTGTAGACTACATCCTCCACAATGGCACGGCCAAGGAAATCCTAGAATGGACCAGACAGACGGAAATCCCCGATGAAGCCTTCTTCGCTGTTCTGGGCGCCAACCCCCAGCTTGGCATCCGAGGCACATACAAAGGTGAGCCAAAGCTTGCAAAAGAAAAACCTATTTGTTTGGTTTAGTATCCAGAAGCCATGAGTTGTTAACCCTTAGGCTCGGTATTAGGATATCATAACCTTTCGGCTTTGATTCCATTGTAAATACGATAAATCTGGGAGAAAATGTGGCTTTCCTGCCTATCCCCGGGATTGAACCCGGACCACAAGGAGTTCGTCACTCCGGTTTAGCCAACTACGCTAGAGAGCCGGGTAAAAAGCTTTTTAAATGTTACGTCCCAAAGCCTCTTGTCTCCGCTCTGTAAACCGCGGGTTTTATTTCCGATCTCGTATTTGGGAGTCTCACATGAGCTGCGGATTTGTCATTGAGTGGGGAAAAGGCTATCAAAATAATTACCACACATTGCTGCACATGTGAACTGATTTCCAACCATCTGCAGGTGTCTCAATTGCTGTAAATTCGTTTTCTTCAGGATTACAGAAACTATCAGACTAAGATCAAAAATATTCTTCGGAGAGAAAAAAAAAAAAGAAGTAGTCAGTGGACTGGGGTGGGGGATTGTGTGTGTGTGTGTGGCATACGATGGACTCCATTCACCATGCTTGAGGACCTTGATTTTGCAGATGATATAGCACTCCTATCACACAAACATGACCATATGGAAGAAAAAAGTAACAGACTACACAGCACAGCAGAAAAGGTGGGACTGAGAATAAATACGAAGAAAACTAAGATCATGACAAACAGTCCAAATCAACAACCAGTGACCATAAATAACCAAACTCTTGAAAATGTAGAACATTTCACATATCTTGGTAGTGTGGTGTCCCTGCCGGGAGGGACCTAAGAGGACATACAGTCACGTCTGAACAAAGCTAAAGCTGCTTTTGGAAGGATGAGGCAAATACTGGAAATCCTACAATTACGAAACTCCGACTCTACAAGGGCACCATTTTGCCAGTTCTTCTTTATGGAGCGGAATGCTGGAGAATGACCAAAAAGGATGCACACAAGCTGTCCACCTTCCACTACACCTGTCTAAGCAGAATTATCAAAATTTTCTGGCCAGGTACAATCTCAAACACTAAACTACTTCAAGTAACAAACCAAGTAACTTTAGACAGTATCATAACCAAGAGAAGAAGGAAATGACTTGGCCACGTTATGAGAATGAATCCTGATATACCCGCCAAAACAGCTCTCACATGGACACCAGAGGGAAAGAGAAAACAAGGGCGCCCAAAACCAACATGGAGACGAACGATGGAAAGTGACCTGAGTGCGGCATCTTTGACATGGAAAACTGCACTGAAGATTGCACAGGACAGAAAAGCATGGAAAGTCCTCTCTGAAGCCTCATGTGCTACTAGGCATAACGAGAACTGATGATGATGATGATGATGTGTGTGTGTGTGTGTGTGTGTGTGTGTGTGTGTGTGGGGGGGGGGGGGATGATGACAGAAACTGTTAACGGAGAGAGCTTAAAAAATGCTTTTACAATTTTATTGTTTAATTTTTTAAATTTTAATAACGCTACCTCAGCTATTCTCTTTTTTTTTTGCAGCTGTTGAGCCATAGCAAGTTATAGTTTCTATTTTATGTTTGCATATGTGATATGTCTGTTTATCTGTCTGTCTATCTACTTTCTTGTCTGCATGTCTGTCTGTCTTTTGTCTGTCAGTCAGTGTGTCTAGCTGTATTCAGTAGCCTGTTTTTTGACCCAGGCAACCCAGAACTCAGCATCAGAAACCCGTTCCTATCTCGTTACAAGAACTGGGGCTCATTGCCTTGTGCTGGGAGATTCGTTCGAGATATCTGCATTCTGACCACAGGTAATCATCGGCATCATCACCATCATTATCATCATAGTCATCATCATCATCCTCATCGTCGTCGTCGTTGAACTTGTATTAATTTCGCATTAAACGCTGTGAGTGAGTAAATGGATGGCAGGGGCCGTTGTCATTTTGTAGGGATGTCTAATGTCGTCTGTATGCTTTTTGGATATTCGAAATCCCAGGGTGGGTTCCGAGTTCCCATTGACGAGGAAACAAGAATAGTCCCATTGCCTTCCCAACAAGAATGTCGTAGGAGTCGACTAAATTGGAGTTCTTTCGAAGTCAGAGTACATCTGCAAAAGCGGCAAGGAGCAACCAGGTGTACACAATTAAACAAGTAAAAAGGATGCACACGCGAAACTCAGGTCCTGACACAAAGCTAAATGGACGAACAACCAGGGCTTTCCGCTGAAGCTTAACTGCCAGCGAACAAAGAAAGAAGAAGAAAGATGTTCACAAATCAGAGGTTGACAAATGTTATGTTATTACATCTAATATCACTGCACATTTTGTATATTCCCATGTGTGCTTAGACCTCAGACGCAGCAGCCACGCCAGGGTACCTCCACTGACTGTTCCCATGTGTGCTCAGACTATTCCCATGCGTGCTCAGACTATTCCCATGCGTGCTCAGACTATTCCCATGCGTGCTCAGACTATTCCCATGTGTGCTCAGACTATTCCCATGCGTGCTCAGACTATTCCCATGCGTGCTCAGACTATTCCCTTGCGTGCTCAGACTATTCCCATGCGTGCTCAGACTATTCCCATGCATGCTCAGACTATTCCCATGTGTGCTTAGACAGTTCCCATGTGTGCCCAGACTATTCTCATGTGTGCTCAGACCTCCGATGCAGCAGCCACGCCAGGGTACCTCTACTGACTGTTCCCATGTGTGCTCAGACTATTCCCATGTGTGCTCAGACTATTCCCATGTGTGCTTAGACAGTTCCCATGCATGCTCAGACTATTCCCATGTGTGCTTAGACAGTTCCCATGTGTGCTCAGACCTCCTATGCAGCAGCCACCCCAGGGTACCTCTACTGACTGTTCCGTGAGAAGTTGATTAAAAATCTCCTACCTTGACCTCGAAGACGGCATCGGCGGGCCTCAAGAGGCTTCACTCCGAGTGCACGCAATCGTGTTAACGTCTTGACGCATAGACACTTTTCTGTTGGTTGTTGTGGATGTATTTTAAGAAGATGATCATTTAATCTGCTGCTTATCAATTAATTTTTTAAAAGGTGTTGTTCCTGCAAGATGTCTCATGGCAGCATTTTTTCATTCTATAGTATGATTTCTTTCTTGGATTCCGGTGTTTAAATTTTGCGGTTTTTCTTGTCTTCTCATCTTGCAGGTGTTAATTTTGACGTAGGTGCGCCTTTGATAAGGTAATCGATACTAGAAATATAAATATATGACTTTTATGACCTGAAGATCATACTCCTCTAAAGTGTGATGATGATGATGACACATTTCGACATCATGACAAAAGGGACACCATTTTGTTTTCTAGTTATAATTCTCTATTGGCCTCTCTAGAATTTCTCATAGCTTGTTCTAGATTCCCTCTTCATATGATACGGCCACCAATGATAAGTGATTCTTCCTGATGTTAGTGATAAGTTATCGATGTATAGAATTCTTTTTCAAAATCCGTTATACTCATGTTAATTGTCCGAGGAACTTTCATCGGTAGAGCCACATCTCCTAGGCCCCAGTGGGTGTAATGTACATTAAAAATATTAGGGAGTTTTCTCACGGTAGCTCTAATTCAAAGCATAAATTAATCAACTCTGTTTGACCATTGTAAAACTTGGAGCTTTACTTTAATTAATTACAAAAACATCATAGTAACAGAAAAAGGTGTCATAGAAGGACAGCAGTAATAAAACAAAGATACACAATAAAAACAAAAGAAATCTGGATGAAGCTATTACTGTAGCCGTCACACAATTAATTAAAGAGCAACGGATGAAACGGTTTGCCTATCTGATGAGAATGCCAGGCAACTAGCTGCCATAGAAAGTCACTAGAGATATAATGAACACAGAGCGAGGGAAAGACCACGACAAAATAGAACGACAGCATCAAGTCTAGCCTCTAATAAGAAATAAAGGTCAGCTTATACAAAATATTAGAAACAGCACGCAGAAGATTCTTATATCTGGCTCCAACACTTTGATGCGGTCACCAGAGGATGAGAGAAGGACGAAGAGGATGAGGGAAAGAAGAAGACGTAACAGAAGAAGAAGAAGAGGAAAAAGAAGAAGAAAGTAAGAAGAAGAGGAGGAGGAAAAGAAGACGTAGCTGGATAGAAATAAGCTGAGGGGGAGAAGAAGAAGAAGATGAAGAAGAAGGAGGAGAAGAAAATGAAGAAGAAGAAGAAGAAGATGGAGGAGAAGAAGAAGATGAAGAAGAAGAAGAAGAAGATGAAGAAGAAGAAGATGAAGAAGAAGAAGAAGAAGACGAAGAAGAAGAAGACGAAGAACAAAAAGAAGAGACGAGTAGCATAGTCGACTACGATTTTACTGAACATGTTCTTTTTGTCTCCACCCAGGTGACCTGCACCTGTTGTTTAAAGCCAAGGAAATGTTCGCTAACAAATTCTTCCTGCAGGAAGACAGAATCGTTATCGGTTGTCTGGAGGAGAAGATATTCAACGATACCAGAGATGAATATCTGGGCACCAAGACCTTTGAAACCTCCTATTATGAGAGCCTGGATTTTGTAAAAAACCAGGTGACATAGACAACCGATCTGCGCCAGAGACAATGTGTCTAACACAGTGTTTCCTAAACTTGTCTTGGTCGCGGCGCCTTTTTCCAATCAAAATTATTTCACGGTGCCCTAACCTAAGTAAAACTATGACTATTCGTGTCTCAGTTAAATTGGTAATTGGTTATTTCAAAATTTAGCGGTGCCCCCGTTAGGAGGTCGTGGTTCCCCGGGGCGCCGGGGCGCACAGTTTTTGGTCTAACATACGCAAGACAACACCAACACTTATAAAAACAGGAAGACCGTAGCCATAGTAAAATGGTAATTTATTGTCTGATCGGCATTCAGGTAGCTGCATCTATTGTTAGTGTACTTGTGTGTGTGGCCCCAGCCAGTATGTAGACTGCGATACTGTATATCCCGCCAAACTAGTCTTAGGTTAACAGTGTGATTCTCTTGTTTATGATTTGCCCGATCGCAAATCTTTTTTTTTATCGTCAACATTTATCTCGGTCCCATGAAAACCAAGTGCCTACTCCTAGATCATTTTGGGGAAAGAAATAAGGGTGCAATTTGGGGGGAAAAAAGAGAGGGGGGGGGGGAGAGAAGGGGGTCAAAAGGTATAATCCTGGTTAAAGTGCTTGATTGTAAATAATAAATAATAGATCTGTGGTTTAGGCGTTGCAAATGTATTTCGTAATTCCGAGGTTGTCAACTGGGTTCAATTTCTGAATCGGACAGTTTGGCAGCAGACCGCCTTGTGTTTATTTCGACACTGGTTTCGAGCTTTTACCGTTGAGCAATCAGTGGCAAACTACTGAACATAATATTGCCTTGTAAAATCACAAACAGCCCAAAATATTCTGACGCGTTTTTTGTAGCACCATGTAAAGCATATGCAATCAACATTTAAAATGAAAAAAAAAAATAAAAAAATTACTATATTAAAGCTGAATGGCACATAAACAAAATCATAATGTTGGCATTTATGACATATATAACAACATTTAAGAGGAGAGTTCCAATGTGTGTATGTGTGATTGTGTGTGCGTGTGTGTGTGTGAGGTTGTGTGTGTTTGTGTGCAAAAAATGTTGGCGGAAAATAGCTTAGTATATTTACTACACATTCTGTAGTTGTTGGGGAGGGAGTGGAAGTTTTACACTACATTCATGTGTATCATCTAAAACCCCAGACTTGTTTAAGAAAACTGTGCATGGGATAGAAGAGACATATCTCTTGCCTCAAAATGTTCTTCTCACTCTTGATTTTTTTTCTCTTTATATTTTCTCAATTTAGGTGAGAGTAGTTCTTTAAAAAAATATATTTTTAGATTTGTTTTTTAAATTTTAAATCTGACAACGGATTAATTGATTTTTCGTGACATGTAATAGGAAATTAAGTTTGGAATTAGGAACCTTTGGAGATAGGAATTTTTCGAGTTAGGAATTTTTGGAAATAGGAACTTTTGGAGACAGGAACTTTTCGAGATGCGAACTTTTCGAGATACAAACCACTGTCAGGAACACATTCAATTCGTAAGTAGATGGTATTACTGTATTTTACAAATGTGTACAAGCGAAAGAATCACGTGGTTAATAAGAGGCTGTTGTTGTAAAACGTACCGTCTAACAATGGACTCTGTGATATGTGAATCTCACATTCACGCATGTGAGAGCAGTGCAGTTTATTTTCCATATTACATTATTTACGCTTATGTTACAAGTGTTTCTTTCTACTTATTTATAACTCCAACAGATCTGCACTTTTAGTTTTAATTATTCTTTCAAGAATTGTTTTGACATAACCTTTTTCCCCTTTCCCCTAACCGCCATTTTTAGAACCCCTGTTCTGAAACAGACAACGGTAGTCATAATTCTGCGATATCCCTCAACCATTCCGTATTCTTGGAAAGAAGTTGTTGCTTAAATTTTTTCTTGCTGCCTAGATGTTTCAACCTTCGAGATGCAGGTTTGTTTGTCGACCACTGCCTCCCTTATCCAGTATTTGTTCAAAATGAAGCTAGTTCTGCTATTCTACTCTCTTCTGTTTATATCTCCCTTAACGTTGTTATTTAAAAAAAAATCTCAAAGGTGCGGTTACATTTAAACACACACACACACTCTCTCTCTCTCTCTCTCTCACTCTGTCCCCCTCTCTTCCTCTCTTTTTTTTCTGTTCTTCTCTGTCTGTCTCTTATACTGTCTCATCTCTTTGTCTGTGTCTCTGCATCTCTCGTAAATACCTTAATTTGTCTCTCTGTGTCTGTATCTCTCTGCCTATTTCTATGTTTTAGCCTTTCTCTATCTCCTCTCCTTCCCTTTCCTTAGCCTCTGCTGTATCCTTATATTTACACATCACCATCATGTGCCAGCTCATTGAAGGTCGTCTACTCCTGAATCTTCGAGTGCATACACACCATTTATCCCAATCTTTACCCCAATGTCGTCGTCTGTGGCTTAGGCGTTGTGAAGGTGCTTCATAATGCTGTGGTGCCAGGTTCGATCCCAGCTGCGGACGTTTTGTCTTGCGTTGGTTTTCACGGTGGTATCGAGAGTTTTCCGTTTAGAAAGCAATGACAAACTACTGAGCGTAAAATTTGCCTTGAAAACCCACAGCAGCCAAAAAAAAAAAAAATGATAGGGTTGGTTCTGCAACATCCGGTAAAGGATACGCAGCTAACTTTTTATACACCCATATTTATCACGCACACACACACACATCACACACGCACATAACCGCTGCCTTCCCTTAGCACACTCCCCATCTTTCTTTTACCATGCGACAACACTTGCCGATCTTCCAGCCAATTAATTAGTTAGTGGACAGACTATTCTCAATGCGCATCGGACCATTCAGTGCTTAAGTGCGCAAACCCCTTCCTTGGTAAATCTGGCAGCGTGGATCGGCTGACGTCACCAGTCCTGTGTTTGTTTCTTATTCTTCTCTGGCTTCCTGCATGGTGCTCTTGTCTGGCCACACCTCTTTTACCATGTTGTTCTCTCTGTCCGGTCATGGTTGCTGTCTAGTCTGGTTGCAGATTCACAGTTTGAAGATATTCCAGTCTGTTTACATAGTCTGAACTAACTGAACTAAACTAAGTTAAAATGACGTAAACTGAACTAAACTTCAGCATGGTTATTCATTTACATAGTACTAACAACAAGTTCTGAATATTATTTACTTGCCACTGATTATTTTTTTTACATTGAATTTTACTTTACTTTAAAAACTATACTGCAGTGGAAACTTTAACTATGATTAGAATCGGACACCTCATTCTATGAAACAAGCATACAACCTTTTCACATTTGCCACATGCAGTCACCAAGCACTAACTACCATTTGAATGGTTCACGATGTCAGCAAAGGTTATGGTGTTGGGCATGAACCGGAATAGAACCGGCATCTTCCGACTGGCGGATCGAACACTCCCTGGACATAGCCAAAGATTGGGTGAAACAGTCTCTCACAGGTCCTGGAGAAATGAGAGAAAAAACGGAAGAAGTAAATAACAAAGGAACGAAACAACAGCCGCCTGAAAAAAAAAAAAAAAAAAACCGTCGATCTGCATCAAGGGGTGTTTAAAATTATGATGATAATTGATCTTGGCTGCCACCAAAATGGATACTAGGAAATGCACTGTAGGCCCTCAACCAACACATGCCAAATTGTCCTGTCCCTTACTACTTTATGTGGTTTACTGCATGTTTTCCCTGTCTTTTTTACTTCACTCGTTAGCTCTCTTTTCCGTGTCTCTTTTTTTTGGGGTTGTTGGGGAGGGTGGGGGGGGGGGGGGGAGGGGTTCCTGTATTATTTATATGTCCTTGTCGTTTCTAGTGCAAAGACCTTCTGGTTCTATAATTCTTTTTTTTAAAGTGTGTACTGTAAGACGTCTGTGGCTTAGGGGTTGCAAACGCGATTCGTAATGCCGTGGTGCCAGATTCTATCCCGGATGCAGGCGATTTAGTAGCAGACTTGGTAGCTTGTCTTGGTTCCTACAGTAGTACCGAGCGTCGACTGTTCAGGGCAATGGCAAACTAGTGATCGTAAATTTGTCTAGAAAAGAAAACAACAGCAGCCAAACAATGCTTTGACTTGTTCTGAAACTTCCTGTAAAAGATCACGCAACTAACACTACCTATTCAACAACAGCGTCCTTTCCTAATTGATTGATTCATCAGAATTTGTTTTGTTCTCTTCCAAAGTCCAACATGAATGATTCTATCACACAATTTAATTGCCTCTGTCCTGTGCAGGCACCAGTTTTCAGTTTATAAGTAACTGCTTTGAACTGTTCTCAATGAACACAATCCAAAACCAAATGAGATCGAGACCAGATACGTCACCACAAATATAGCTGAAAGGAAAGTGAGCAGAAATGTGATCTGACCTAGCTGAAAGTGGTCAACGAAAGAGAATTTGAAATTTGAACTGTTCTCAATGTTTCCGCTCCATACGGTAGCAGTGATTTTACATGGAAATTAAAAACAGGAGAAAATAAATAACATAAAACAAATACAACATCCACTTGCACAATAACGAAAATAAACACAACAGCCATCTGCAAAATAACGAAAATAAATGCAACCGCTACACGTAAAATAACGAAAGCAATTGAACAGCTACATGCAATATAACGAAAACAAGTATAGCCACCTGCAAAGTAACCAAAATAAATTTAACAGCTGCCTGTGAAATAACCGAAACGAATACAACAGCCACTTGCAAAATAACACAAATAAATTCACGAAAACAAATGGAACAGTTACATGCAATATAACGAAAACAATACAACAGCCACCTGCAAAGAAACCAAAATAAATTCAACAGCTGTCAAAAAAAAAAAAAACGAAAACAAATACAACAGCCACCTGAAAATTACTACAATAAATTCAACAGCAGTCAGCAAAAAAAACGTAAACAGAGATTTTCGAAAAGAGACTTTTGAACCACTGGAAGCTAGATATTTTTGTTTCTTCTTGCTAATTGACTTCGGCTGCCGCCTAAAATGGATCAAATAAATGTCGTGCAGCAGCTAATCTGAAACTGACCACGTCACTCATCGTTAGCCAGGTAAAAAAGAGGCCTCACAAGTGAAGTAAGGTCCTTTACGCTTAGCATGGGGTGGGGGGAAAGGGGGGAGAGGGAGGGGGAAGGGGAGGGGGGTTGTGGGTTAGACCCAGTTTGTAAATATCTTTGTAGTGTTAAAAGCGGTGGCGTGGTTAAATATAAAACACGCGATATAAACGTATTGCCGAACACTTCCCTAGCAACACATTTATCTTGTCCACTTCACGTTTCCTGGCCTAATTCACACTGGCTGAACTTTCATTCATACTTTCTCAAACCTTTCTACGTCGGAGGGGTGTCACACTGTCTTGCTTCCAATTACGGTAATTAATACGTTGGTCTCCCCATTTACACACCGCTATACACTAGCTCGCTTCTGATTGGTCGACCTCCAGCCTACCTTTCACACAAGGTCACGGGGCTATTCCGCATTGGCGCTGATATTGCGTGTTGTATATTACACCATGCCAGAGCTTTTAACACTGCACAAACATTTAGATATTTACACAATACCCCTAGAGAGTGACGAAACCTATGTCACAGGCCGTCTCTTTCTTGAAATAAAAACGTAAATGCAAGACATCAAGAGACCGCGACACCCATACCCTCGACCACGGTAGACTAGTCCAAAAAACTTATCAATGACCTACGTTCGGTGGGGAGACTAACATATTAAGAACCCCAATTACATCAGAACCAATGTCGCGTTTTCTATACTACACGACGACACAGCTTTCAACGACCCCAAAACATCTAGAACTGGTCGTAAGCCAACCCCCCCCCCCTTTTTTTACCCAAAGCCTGAGCATAGGCCACACGAGAGACTCTTTTTAGAAGAAAGCAGTACAACATGACACCCCTCTGACCTAGATCAGACTGAGAAAGTGTGTAGATGGGCCGAAAAACGTGAACAGGCCAATTTTTCTGCTGGTGACCCCAGAATAAAATTTTTCCCCTTCAAAAATGACCTTGGCAATTATACTTACATCCCTAAGCTGCCACACGATAGATGCATAATCTCACAATTTTCTACGGTTACTCGTTTACAGGTGCGGTGCCACAGTTTCTTCAGGCTGTTTAGTCTCGCATTGCTAAAGCGTTTTTTTCTTCTGAATTTTGTTGTGATGTCGCCATTGTTGTTCTCTATTAGGCGTTGATATTCAGAGTGCCTATCAAGCTATTAAAATATGTGAGTTCAATAATGTGTCTAATGCCCCTCAGATGTGAAAATAGCAACATTATCTGTATACCCAGTTTTACTGTTTAGAGACCTAGACACCGAACAAGCATCAAGAAAATCAAGTTAAATTGAGTTGCTAATTATATACGGACAAGATCCAATCAAACATGGTGCAATGGTCGGACAGACACACACACAGACACACACACAGCACACACACACACACACACACACACACACACACTGAGAGCGAGAGAGAGAGAGAGAGGAAGAGAGAGAGAGAGAGAGAGAGAGAGAGAGAGAGAGAGCTATATCAGCTAAGCTTAAAATATCAAGAGACATAAAAACCTACTTTTGTTTATGGAGTTCATTTTCGCAGAGAAAATAAAGACCATTTCTACAATCTGGAGGACACGCTGGGTAGGATCCGTTCGGTAGACCCTTGCAGGTTGGAGCCATCGCGGCCATACAGGCTTCTATTGTATACATAGAAGACACACACAAGATAACATCACTTTCAAATGGTGATAATTTTGATCATTTCAGTATACAAAATAGTGTTACACTTAAGTAATTTGATATGAAAAACAATTATGTTTTTGAGTTTTTAATAAAGAAAAAAATTAAATAACTGGAAAACAGGCGTTTAAAAAAAACTTATTATAAAGAAATTGTGTTACATCTAGATGATTTGAAATGGAAGATACAGGGTAATCCATTTATCACTTGTGGGCGATACGAAGTTGTGTCTGTTACTTTCTAATAGCATCAACAGCAGCTGAAGAAGAAGAAGGTAGGGAGAAGAGGAGAAGGAAAAGAAGACATTGACGGAGGGGTAGATGCGGATGTGGAGAAGAAGAAGAAGAGAAGGAAGAAGAAGCGGGAGAATGAAAATAATAATAATAGATAATAATAATAATAATAATCAATGTAAACGTACATGTATTGATGACACGAAACAAAGAATCACAAATGTGGGGGGGGGGGGGGGAACGAAGTACGTGACATCATAAACAAATTAGCTTCCCAGTCAATCACAAAGCAGTATGCAGTGAAGGACTGTTGTCTGCTGAAGTAAGTAGCTCTGCAGTCAAAACAGAATAGTGTCATCAACGGAAGCAGTCAGAATTGACATTCAAGAAATAACAACAGACACGTTACAGAAAGCATTGGACAATATAAAGCCCGTGGGGGAACATTTCTATGACCTGTTATGATGAATATTTCATTGGTACTTTCCAGCTTCCACAAAACAGCATTGGACTATAACAGT